>JASCZW010006118.1:0-110707 GCA_034211315.2 Aedes japonicus | reverse complement strand
AAGGCCCATGGTGGTTTATTTTTCTGGATAAACGGAAGAATCATTTTACTCGCTCGTATCCCTGCAAACATCTTCTCTTCACGTTTTCTGGTCTGTCAAGTATCCCTGTAAGGAAAGCGCCTAGGTACCGAATGCATGGTTTAGCGCTTATGTTCATAGACGCAATAGTATATGTTCCGTTATTCGCTTGCTTTGTGGATTGAGGATCTCGTACGATAAGTTCTGATTTTCCTGAGTGTATCTGAAGTCCTGCCTCTTTTAGTAAACGTTTCAGATATTCAACTATCTTGTCTAGTTGCGCAAGATCATTGCAGATGATGAGGATATCGTCAGCGTATGCCAATATTATCGGTAGTTTTATAGTGCTACGTTGTCCTAAAGAAATCTCAGGAAATATTTGTTGCAATTTTATCAATATATGATGCAAAACTAACGTAAACAGTCTGGGTGATAGAGGGCAACCCTGTTTCACTCCTTTTCCTTTCTCTACTGTCGGTGTTCTTTGGTTTCTGCATCGTAATGACGTTCTTTCTTTCAACCCCAGACAAATTATCCTGTTGATCAGATAGTTTGGAACCTTTAAGAAGCGTAATGCCTCAACTAACGATTTCTGATTAACGGAGTCGAATGCTTGTCTTAAATCCAGCGAAAACACATACAGGTTGTTCCCGTGGTTCCAATATTCCTCCATTATCCTCTTTGTAGTGAATATATGGTCTTCAACCGATCGGTTCCGAAGAAATGCTGCCTGATAAGACGGTATCTCATCTATACTCTCGTCTAGCATCCTAAGAAGATATGCAGCAACGATTTTATATACTGTATTACACAGTGTAATCCTTCTGTAGTCCTCGATTTCTTTGGGAAATGTTTTCTTGGGAATAGGTACCTGTACAGTTTCAGAAAACTCCTTGGGCGCTTCCTTTGTTTCCCAGATTGTTTTAACAAGTTCGGTTATCTTTCCTATGTATGCCGCTGAAGCATTCTGGAGACAAAAGTTATAAAGATTATTTTTACTATAGTTTAGCGTTGCATTGAAGATATAAAATCGTTAAATTACGACAATTTCATAGTTGCAAAGCTCCACTTTCGGAGACACCGAAGGCACCTAATACAATGGTGCGATATTTTTCTAAAAGTTGTAAAGGCTTACAGTAACAAATGGTTCTAGTTTTACCTTAAACAGTTCAGCTGGAATACCATCGGGTCCCGCGCATGTACCATTTTTGAAACCTTGGATAATCATACTGATTTCCTGCATCGATGGGGCCGGAATCCGTTCGCTGTTTGTCTCTGGGAGGATTGGTAGCGTTTGGTCGTCAGTTACCGAGTCGTAAAGAGCTCCTAGCCATTTAAACTGACTGATACAATCTTTCGATCTCCGTTTGGTTTGCGATTTGAATTGTTTTAGAAAACTGTAGGTTTTACCGATTCGTTGACTTGGTTTTACATGTTCGATATTTGAAAAAAAATCTTGCCATTTTTTTTTCCATGTGTGTTCCCGTTTCACTCTTTCAAACTCGCTTCTTGCCCATCCTACTTCCTGCTTACATCTATCCACGTCTTTGTACTTATCCAATTGATGTAGTTTTTTCTGCAAGGCAGAATAGGCCCGCTTGGTGTTCGGTGATTTGGGTTCTTTTCTTCCTATTGGTATTGCTTTTGAGGCGGCTTTCTGAATAACATCTTTCAAGTGGTTCCATTGTTTATCTACTTCGTTTGATTCTTCCAGTTTTTCCAGTTCTGTGTTTACAGCTGTAGCGAAAAGTTTCTTTCCCTTTTCACCCTTCAATGCCTGAAGTTCCATTTCTTCGCTCTTCCTGTACATCTGTTTACACGGTGATTATCGAAACCACTGCTACTATTTCGTATATTGGATATTAGAATTTTATGATCAGAGCTAAACAAAGATGGTTGTATAGCCTTAATACTTTTATCTCTTACTTGTATTTTGGAGGCGACCGGTAGCAATATATGGTCGATTTGTGATTGAGATATCCTGTTGTTCCAAGTTACTAATACTGATTTCGACTTTGAGAAGGTATTACATGCTTTGAGTTCAAATTGGGTCATTAATAGAAGCGTGAAAAATCCATTTTCATTTGTGTCTTCATGAAGTAGGCTTTTCCCAATATATTTGGGGTACTCCGGTGCATCACGAAACCCAAGATGACCGTTAAAATCGCCTAAGACCACGTAGTCATCTTCTGGTGGTATTTTTGTAATGACATTTGATAGACTTGCAAACGTTTCTGGCATCCTTTCGTCTGCTGGGATGTGAACCACAATTATAAGGAATTGAATTTGATCCTTAGTTACCCATGCAGTACACAAATTTTCCGAGATTGGTCGAAAATTCTTTAGATGTGCTCCTGACATTTTATTGATTAGAATTCCAGTGCCACGGTGACTCGTCTTGTTTTTAATGGGACTGAAGTTCCAGATGTAGTTTTTGGTTTCCGTACAGGCCCAGCCGCATCTAGCTTCCTGTATACCACAGACATCTACCGATAATTTGGAGATCTCAAGGTCAATATCGTCTCTTTTGGTCTTCGTAGCACAACCTCGAACATTGATAGTAGCTACTCGAATTTCCCTACTTAAATGTCTATCTAAGAAGCTGTTACGAGCCCTGTTTGCCTGTATAGTGTTGTTTTCTCGTTGTTGCTGTGCGGAGAGTTGAGAGCTGGAAAATTAAAGTTTTACAAGGTTTAACCATTAAAGTTAACATAACTTTACTTTCACACCCACAGCTTACAAATTTTAAAACTAAAAACTTAAATGTAAAATACATGGGCTTACATTAGTACCTGTTATAGTCATTGTCCATGGCGCGGAGACAGTCAAAAGATTGATCTTCATTGTGGTTCTCGTTCACAAATGTTATCTGACACGAATCGTACAGATGAACAGGATTCTCCGGTACAAATATTCCATATTCGTTTCTCGAATAGAAATTGTTCGCCGTGCGGCATTGGTTCGAGGCAGAAATGTGGTATTCTCACTATTTGTAGTATAAATCTCCATTTTTACCTGCAGAATCTCGGCAATTGCTGCTGCGCTAACATTGGTTTCTACGCAATGATCTTCTTGATACCAACGCGTTAAAATGTCCATGAAATGTTGTTGAGATATTCCACGAAGAGACGGAATGTTAGTTATATAAACCATGGCGTTTCGATTGAGTTCATTTATTAACGCTCGTCGCAGATTCAATGCGTTTACATAAATTTGCCATCTATTAAGATGTGGTCCAAGCCAGGCTTTCACAATTGACACGAAGAAATCATCTCCAGGTGGTGTGTTGTTGCGTTTTTCTTCCTCAGCAATTGTTAGTTTCTGTTATATATTTCCCGTGTAGAGAAAAATGCGTAAATTTTTTTTTTTTTTTTTTTGGATTATGAATTTTAATGTTTCAACTTGACTCTGGTCCGTCTGAAGCAAGACACAAAACATCAAAGAATAATTTCACAAATCTGCACCGCAACATCCTATCGAAATCAAACCAACCAAGCGCAATATCAAACCAAGATCTCACATGCTATTCGTTTGATACCGCGACAGCCCAGCTCGACTCCGACCGAAAATCACGGGAACAAACACATGAAACTACTCTTCGATCCTGCATTTCCCATGAATATCTCATTATCAAGATTTTTTTACCTGTACTTGGATATCCTCCACAGTTACTAACTGGCGTGTGGTTGGGCTCACTGAAGTTGTTGAAATGCCAACGGATTTAGTCGAGCACGATTCTACTTTTACAACCACATCATAGTGGTTCTTTAGGAACTGTCCACTGAAAAAGAGATCGATTCTCTTCGTTGCCTCTGGAACGGTGAAGTACCACGGTTCCGAGTCTGTAGTGTAGATGACGATGTTCACTTGATACATATTGGTAACTGCAGCTATCATTTCTGAACCACACCATGTACCTTCCTTCAGGATTGCATCCAGATAGCTTTGCACTAGACCGTGGTGTTCTTCTCCCAAAACGCGTCCGAAGTTCCATCCATTTATTTCACATATCTCGTGAAGAATCATGAACCTGAAGTCCTCCAAGTTATCACCAATATGCTTAACACATTTTTCCCGAAGCTTCTGAACTTCCCTGCGGTGACGTGTTGTTCCAATATCGGTTCCTGAATATTTGGGTTTTAGGATGTTATCTATGGAAGATACACAGATCATGAAAAAGTATTTGCCTTTGCAGCACACGGACGATAGACGCTGGAAGACAGTTCCCATCTGCAGGAGTTTTGGAGATCCAAACTTTATGTTTTCCACTAGACGCCAGCTTCATTTCGGTTTGGTTGTTGTACATTTTCACTAAAGGCACTCACTATATTCACATGCACTTGAATTATATTTCCTTTAAACACTTGAACTCGTAATTAAAATCACGCTTTGACGAACCGTTTTGAGATATTTGAAATCCAGGAATAAGAAGCAACGTTCAATATTGACAAGGTTGTCAGCTTCTTTTATATTTTAATTTTTGTTGTTGTCATTGTCATTATCTTATTATCAAAGTCACTGATCTAGTCTGAATCAAAACTGAAAAACAAATGAACGCTAATTCCTGCGGATTGGGCTATTTAATAACTAAACTTGCTAACCTTGCAATAATTTTCTCGTCGGATGGGGTGTTGCAACGTGTCGCGTTGTATGGGGTGCTCCAGTTGAAGAGTGCTGATGCGTCGAATATTCCACGTGGTCGGTGATAGCTATTGCCTGTTGCTATGTGGATATGGGATATTGATTATGCTGATTGAACGGTTTACTCCGAGGTGTCTACCGTTATTATATATATAGAAATTCTACCACCAAAAACCCCCATATGCTAAATGTAGTTTCATTTGCTGGATTAGTTCTTGAGTTAGTTATGCTGATATTTGTATTTAATTTGTATGGGAGCTCCCCCCTCCTTTCAAAAGGGGGTGGGTCTTGAACTGCAATAGAAACTCTTCTTGCCACCAAAAACCTCAACATGTCAAATTTGGTGTCATTTGTTTCATTGGCTCCCGAGTTATGCTTAAAATTGTACTTCATTTGCTTCAGGGAGTCTCCAGAAGGCAGAGGGAGTTCAAACCACCATAGAAATATTTCTCTTCTTCAAAAACCTCCACCAGCCAACTTTAGTTTCATATTCTTGATTAGTTCATAAGTTATGCAGAAATTTTTGTTTCATTTGTATGAGAGCCCTCCTTTCAGAAAGAGGAAGGGTCTCGAATCACTTTAAAAACATTTCTTGCCTTTAAAATGTCCATCTGCCAAATGTGGTTCCATTTAATTGATCAGTTCTCGAGTTATGCAGAAATTTGAGTTGCATTTGTATGGAAAGCCCTCCTCCCTTCTAGAGGGCGGAGGGGTCTCAAACTACAAAAGGAACATTTCTCTCCTTCAATGCCAAATTTGGTTCCATATGGTTGATTAGTTCTCGAGTTATGCAGAAATATGTGTTTCATTTGTATGAGACCCCCCCCCCTTTCAGAGAAGGGAGGGGTCTTTGACTATTATAAGAACCTTTCTTAGTCCCAAAAACCCCTCCATATACAATTTCTTGCCGAGCGGTTCAGTATTGTCCGAATCTATTGGGTTCAGACAGACAGACAGACAGAAATTCATTTTTATATGTATAGAGTTACGATAGACATCATGACGACTCATCAGAATAATAACACCGGACTTTGTACCAAGCGTGGTTGGCAGCAAGCGAACCCAATAACACAAAACCCCATCAATCAGCGACACACTTTAAGAATGCAGGATCAGCAGTAATAATTATTAAATATCAGCTAAACCGCAGAACTCAGGTCAGTCTTGTGCAGTTTGTCGAAAGCAAATAATCAGTGCAGTAAGTTTTAAAGTTAATAGTTGTGAATAAATCCAAGTGTATTAAATAAAAAGTGTCATTAGTGCTTTTTTAAAAACCCGAACGTAGCCATAGACACATAATTATAGATTGGCACGATAAGAGCCGAAAATTAGTGCGCCTCGGAAATTATTCGAGTTGACAACAACAAAAACAAAATAAGCAAAGATATTCGATAACTTCATCATGATTTTTCTGAAAATTAATGGAATTCAGAAAGGTTATCTAAAAGAATACCAAAATCGGACTGTGATCTACAGTTCATTTTCATTACATTTAAAATGTGGTGATTATTTCAATATGGCGATTGGAAGTGATCACATTTTTTCCAAAAAGCCAAGGTATCTTCGCAAAGGCTATAATAAAACTATTTGGTCATTTGGTGACTTCCCTCAATGCCAATTTGCCGTTATTGCATTTACTGGAGGCAAAATGGTTTTCATATGCTTTTAGTAAGATAACATGAATTAGTCCTTAAACGGCGTTTCAAAACAACATTTTAGTTCAGGAGTAGGATTTAAAAAGACAAGGTTTTAAGATCGTTTTAAAGAAGCTGTGTAGGTTTTTATAAACCTGACTAAAATTTGAAACCTTTTGGCACCTCTTGCTGCCATAATAAAACCAAATTGATTTCTTGTGGCTTTCATAAAACTTTAATAGAACTTGATAATGGTGGATGGTTTTGGCAATGTTACTTGGGCACCCAGTTGCAAGAAAACCCTTCAACCAACTGCAAAAGAGCAACCAGTTCAAGCTTAATGCACTATTCTGAACGATCTGGCTTTTGAGGAATTGAAGCAGCAAACGTCATACGCAATCACTTGAACAGAATGCTTAAATTTATTTTCTAAAAAGCTCCGAGCCGTTTAACCAATAGCTATTTATTGCGGAAAAATACCATCACAAAATTGGAATTTAAGCGAGCTAGCGTATTCTTCGCTAGTATGGATGGAAGGCAAAACATGCTCAGGATTTATAAATTAGAGGTCAAGTGGTCTGTAAGGACCACTTCAACCGTCCTAATTTTATCCCGTCTGCTGCTGGCAATATGTGTATAGCTATCGGCCGGCACAGGACCTGCAGTTCTAACAAGAGCTTTCTGAACGATGAAAAGCAACGTTGTGTATTGAAACATATTCATTGAACATCTTGGAAGAACAACAGACATTATGAGATAATCTTCTAGGTTATCCAAACTATCCTGGAACGGTTGCTTTCTGGACCATACAAAGTAAAAATTTAAGTGAGTCTTCTGAAAGGTGAACAGATATAATGAGATATCTTGGGATATTCTAGGTCACCAAAACTGCCCTTGAGTTCAGATGTTTGGATCGTAACATTAGCTTTATATGGGTTATAAAACGGACGTGACGATATGCGTTCAAACACATTCAGTGAATCTTCATTACGAGTCATTATAATCTTGGGATGTTCAAGCTCAATAAAACTGGCTTGAGTTCAGAACTTAAGATAAACAGTAGTAGCCTTAGCCTCTTGGGCTATTCAATACTACGATAATTATTCAAACATATTCAATGAATATTCTGAAACGTTTACAGACATCATAGGATAATCTTGTTAGTTTCAGGTTTTCCAAAATTTAAGGTCTACAATTGTAAAAGTAGCTTTATAGGCCATACAAAGTAAAGTTAGATAGTTTGGCATAAATATCCCACGTTAATCTCTGTTGGTCTTCCAGGGTATACATTGAATATGTTTGAATGTATAGCATAACATTGTACAGCTGTTAAAGTTACTTTTACAACTGTAGATCTTAAGTTCTCAACTCCCGGGAAGTTTGAACGGTCTCGCACATCTCAAAAAATAAATCATTTTTTTCAATTAAAGCTTGAAAAATTTTAGGTCTGAAAAGGGTTAATTCAAAGAATATTACATTGTACAATATGAATGGCTTACATTTAGTTGCGTAGTCCTACGTTAGCATTCAACTAAACTAAAAAAATCTCTCAGGTCTTACACTAATTGAAAATATAAAAGAATTTTGACACTTGATGCAATATTTACTCTTGTTACATACTAGCAACTTATCTTTTTATAATGAATACAATTTAAAACAATCAAATATTTTCTAAATTTTGCCGAAAAATTGCTCGGAGGAAAGTTGCGTAAAATGTTTATTTCAATATTTAAATTACTTATAACTGAAGTTATACCGTATATATAAAAATAGACTCTTTTAAAACGCTTGCTTGTTGTTTAGCAACCATTCATGACGCAACTAAAAACATGCTGTTCCGAATAGACAAATCAGCACCCAAGTACGATCCTAATGTTTACGTTCCGTTGCGACACCAGCGATTTGCAAGTGGTTACACGAAATTAAGTTATTCTGTCATATTGTGGGGGAGTTGGGTGTGTGTGTGTGTTCAATCTAACACCCAAGTATTGGCATCACTCGATTTGTTTACACTACCTTTGTCTTGGGGCTCCTGTATAATTTTGCTTTTCCAAGTGCATAACGAATCAGTAAATCGAAAGTGAGTGAAAAACTTATAGTTGAAGCAATACCGGTGACAAAAGTTAAGTGTATCAGGTAAAATCCAGTGTAAAAAGGTATTTATCCTTTATTAACTGTGTGCCATATAGAAAAGTGAAAAAGAAAAGAAAATAAAACGCGGCAAGTAAGAGAAGGCATTAAAAGCTTGAATAAACTTTTATTCAACTTGGTTTGAATAAGACCTCATTGCAAACTTGGATGCAAGTTTGGCTTGCGAACTTGCATGAGGAGCTTTCGAACTTACTTGGGAAGCTTTCAAACTTGCTTAAAAGCTTGCGCATAAATATTGTTGCGTGAAAGTAATATAATACCAGTGATGCTAGTTTCACTGTAACCGAAGTGAAATCGAAACTAATAACTGCAAATATAAAATTATTTTCATAATTTTTAAAAATTGAAAAACATAAAAGAAAAAGGAAAATTTAGGATGAGTTTGCTTTTATTTAAATCGAGGTCAATCGGCAAAAATGGTAAAGAGTGGAATAATCATTAACGATTATCCAAAACTCAAAATTTTGACAGTGCAGCTCGATGTTTCGTAAGAAGCTCCTCTACAAAAAGTAGAGGAGCAAAGACATGACGTAAAATCTAAGTTTACAAAATGTAGCTACAGGCAAGGTGATTTGTCTCTTGAATGCAAGGTTCAAATTACAGCAAACTGGCTAAAAGGTGTAACTGAGTATTGTACTCCATACGTAAATGCCGAGCTTATTGCTCTGACCATTAAAAACATCGATGGGTCTATCGCTCCCCGCACAAGCAAGAAAGAGCGTGCCACCCTTAGAAATGAAACCAACTAAGTTCCTGCAGGTGAACCTCCATCATGCAAAAGGAGCATCTGCTGTCATGAGTCGGAGGTTTAGAAAAGAGGGGCTGGGCGTGGTACTAATTCAAGAGCCATGGACTAATAAAGGAAAAATACTGGGTATTCAAACACAGGACTGTAAGTTGTTCTATGATGAAAATCAAAGTACGCCAAGAACTGCTGTTTTGGTTGATAAAACACTGAATTGCTATCCCATTACAGAATTCTTCAAACGGGACATTGTTGCGGTCATGGTTGAGGTGCCTACCACCAGAGGAAAAACTGAGGTCATAGTGGCTTCAGCCTATTTTCCAGGTGATGCTCCTGAGGTGCCTCCTCCTGAGATCGACTCATTTGTCAAGTACTGCAGAGCAAATAATAAGTCATTCATAATTGGCTGTGATGCCAACGCACATCATACCGTGTGGGGCAGTACGGATATCAACAGTCGAGGGGAGTGCTTATTGGAATATCTCTCTTCAAACAATATAGACATATGCAATAAGGGAAACGAACCTACCTTTTCAAATGCTATCAGACAAGAAGTCTTGGATTTGACATTGTGCAATAGTGCAATTTATGAACGTATTTCAAAGTGGGAAGTCTCTGAGGAAACGTCATTGTCGGATCATAGACACATTGTGTTCGAATGGAGTGGTGGAAATAGGTCAACTTCTACATTTCGAAATCCGAGGAAAACAAACTGGGATCAATATGCACAACATTTAAACTCGGAGTTATTTACAGAAGGTGGAAAGATTGATTCAGTTCAGAAATTGGAATCATTTTCCCAAAAGGTAAATGATACGATTTTAAATTCTTTCCATATTAGTTGTCCTATCAAGGAATCGTCCTCTAACAGGGATGTTCCGTGGTGGAACTCTAAGTTGGAACGTCTGCGTAAAACATCTCGTAGGTTGTTTAATAAAGCGAAAAGAACCTCAGATTGAACTCCCTATAGGAGTGCCCTTACTGAGTACAATAAAGAAATTAGAAAATCTAAACGAAGATCCTGGGTTCTAACGTGTGAAAACATAAGCAATAGTCCAGAAGTCACAAGACTTCAGAGGGCTCTTGCAAAGGATCATACGATTGAACTTGGGAATCTGAAAAATGAGGATGGAGTTTTTACAAAAACTCCTAGTGAAACGTTAAAGCTGATTATGGAAACACATTTTCCTGGATCAGTTTTGTGTGTAGATCCAATCAGATATGGATCACTTGAAGGTGAAAAAAGTTCTGCAAGGACATCTCAAAAGTCTGTTAGAGCGAAAATTTCTGGAAATGACTTGGCTGACAAAATATTTAAAAAAGCCAGGGTAGAAAATGCGTTGAGATCTTTTCAGCCTTACAAATCTGCAGGAACGGACGGGATATTTCCAGCATTACTTCAAAATGGCGAAGCAGTGTTGATCTCGCCATTAATTGAGATTTTTAAGGCAAGTTTAAGACTCAACCATATTCCAACTTCATGGACACAAGTTAAAGTTATCTTCATACCTAAAGTAGGAAAGTGAGACAAGGCGCATCCTAAATCATACAGACCCATTAGTCTTTCATCGATCCTATTAAAGACTATGGAAAAAGTGTTGAATAATTATATCAATTCAAATTACATGAACAAGCATCCACTACCTGAGTTCCAATTTGCTTACCAGTCTGGTAAGTCAACAGTTATGGCACTGCATAGTGTGGTTTCAAAGGTAGAAAAAGCTCTATTGGTAAAAGAAATAGCACTTTGTTCTTTCTTAGATATTGAAGGAGCTTTCGACAACGCTTCCTATTCATCTATGGCTCGTGCCATGAAGAAAAGGAACTTTGACATGAACATAATTAACTGGGTTCATACCATGCTCGCAAAAAGAGAAATCACTTCAGAGCTGGGAAGTTCGTCTATTACAATACGGGCAACGAAAAGTTGTCCCCAAGGAGGAGTCCTCTCACCACTTATGTGGTCCTTAGTTGTAGACGAGCTTCTAAGAAGCTTAGAGGAAAAAGGTTTCGAGGTTGTAGGTATTGCAGACGATATAGTCATTATAGTGAGGGGAAAATTTGACAACATCATTTCAGAAAGAATGCAATGGGCCCTAAAATTTACCCAGTCTTGGTGTATCAAGGAGGGCCTTAGCATTAATCCAGCAAAAGTAGTAATTGTACCTTTCACTAGGAAAAGGAAGTTTAGTCTAAAAGCGTTCCAGCTAGGAGGATTAAAGATCCATCTTAGTGAACAGGTTAAATACTTAGGAGTGATACTGGATGCCAAACTGAACTGGAATGCTCACCTTGAGTGTGTGATCGGTAAGGCAACCAGTGCTTTCTGGATTTGCTCAAAAACATTTGGCAGAAAATGGGGTCTAAGACCAAAAATGATAATGTGGATTTATACATCCATAATACGTCCTAAAGTATCGTATGCTTCTCTTGTGTGGTGGCCAAAAACAAAAGAGGCTACTGCACAGAAAAAGCTTGCAAAACTTCAACGGCTAGTATCCATTGCTATAACGGGAGCGATGCGCAGCACTCCATCAAATGCGTTGAATGCAATGCTAAATCTGCTGCCTTTGCACGAATACGTGCAACTAGAAGCGGAAAAGAGTATGCTTAGACTTAAACGGTTGAAAACTTTCATGTCTGGTGATTTAGTCGGTCACCTGAGCATTTCACAAAGCTTTCAAAATGGGCCAGTGATGTACATGAATGGAGACTGGATGAAACCTGTGGAAAACCATGACATCCCTTACAAGATATGTGAAACGTCACGTATAGATTGGGAAGTCGGAGGTCCCACTGTTCGTCATGGCTCCATAAAATTCTTCACAGATGGCTCAAAAATTGGAACAAAAACGGGAGCAGGAATCTTCGGCCCTGGGGTAGAAATCTCAGTGGCGATGGGAAACTATCCAACGGTTTTCCAAGCGGAGATCTTTGCTATAATAAAATGTGTTAACGTTTGTCTGAAGAGAAAATATAGATATGCAAATATTTGTATTTTTACAGACAGCCAAGCGGCACTCAAAGCGTTAAGTAATTATAAATGTACATCCAAACTTGTCTGGGAATGCATTCTTTCATTGCGAAAGGTGTGCCAAGAGAACTCGGTGAATTTATTCTGGGTTCCGGGACACTGTGGCATTGAAGGTAATGAAAGGGCAGACGAGCTTGCTAAACAAGGTTCAAATGCACAGTTTATTGGCCCAGAACCATTCCGCGGTATATCATACTGTGCTATAAAAATGGAATTAAAATCTTGGGAAGAGCAAAGGGTGATGACCAATTGGTTGGTCACCACAAAGTGTTCTCAAGCGAAAAGGTTTATAATTCCAAATGTTGCAATTAGTAAAAAGCTTCTGGAGCTCAATAAGAGAGTTCTTTGTACCTATACTGGGCTAGTAACCGGACATTGCCCGAGTAGATATCATTTGAAAACCATTGGCCAGGTTCAGAATGATATCTGTCGTTTCTGTAACATGGAACGTGAAACCTCGGAATATCTGCTTTGCAGTTGTGATGCTGTGTACAAGAGCAGATTTAAATTTCTGTACAGTGGCTATATGCAACCTGAAGAAATTTGGACTGCAAATCCTGGGAAGGTGGTGGGTTTTATAAACTCAATTTTGCCTGACTGGGAGACGCGTCTTAGGCTGGTCACTTGACAAATGGTGATCTAGCTTTAAGATGCGAATTAGTATAGTAAACAGGGGTATATCACAAAAGTTCAACTCAGTGGACGCAGTGATTCTACGCCCCAACAAAAAAAAAAAAAAAAAAAA
Source organism: Aedes japonicus (assembly GCA_034211315.2). NCBI lineage: Eukaryota > Metazoa > Arthropoda > Insecta > Diptera > Culicidae > Aedes > Aedes japonicus. Next base: position 97,739 of record JASCZW010006118.1, on the reverse strand, counting down.
AAAAAACACCCACCGGCCGGCAGTGGTATTATGGAAGAAATCTGTTTGCCATTGTGTTTTTCTTTTTTTTTTTTTTTTTTTTCTGACCAATGCAAGCAGCTTTAATCCGGGAGTTAGAAAGTGCTAGCTCTATTGCAGATCCAGTAACCCATTTCAGAATGTCTGGAGAGTCACGCCCATTCCGAGGTTACTTTCACACGCAATAAGCCCCGCATGTAAACATGACCGTTTTCATGTGGATAACGGTAGAGTTAACATGCTTCCAGGTCCAAAAATAATCAAACCTGGCGCGTATATATTGTATATAATTGTTATAACTGGTTAGGTCTCACCATAAATCACTGGTCCGCTATAAGACTCAATCTTCTGGGATTGCGTTGCTCCGTTTGCTATAGCCTCACCATCTTTGTTTGTTGAATTTTCTCCCCTTGTTAGTAGTGTTTTTTTTTGGACGTTCTCTTTTGTTTCTCCTCGTGTTAGTAGTATTACCTAAAATAATTTAAATCAAAATCATATGAGTAGTCACACCATAAATAAATTATTCTATTGGTGCTGTTTGAGTTTCAGTGTTATAAATGTGGTTGTTTTATGTGCCCAACGACATTGCTTCATGTTATGGTTCATGGAGAAATGTTTTTTTAAATTTTTTTTTTTATTTTTTTTCCCTACTCTATTTATTATTAATTGTATACGCGTTATTGTTATTTTTCTTTTTCAAATCAGCTAGTTTTCTGAGCTTTCTTCTTTTAGTCTTTGCCTTTTAGTCTTCTACTCCTGACTCTGACTCTTCTTCACTGCCAATTATTTTATAAATATCCTCCGCCTGTTTTTTTAATTTATCTTTTTTTTTCACAATTCTACTCCATTCCTCTTCTTTTATATTTGGTAGCTTATTTTTGTCTTCCTTAATTGAATCGTTCTGTTGTGGGGGAGTTGGGTGTGTTAGGAAAAATCAGTGTTCACTAATAAATTCAAGGAGGTCCAACCCACCTAATCTTAGAACATCATTCAAAGGGCGAAGCAAATATTTTAGTTGTTAAACACATAAATCATATTTCGACGGAAATACGTATCTTTTTGATTTTAAATCTCACTTTTTTCAAAAACTGGACATGTTACAGCAATTCCATATTTGGATTTAGCGAGGTAAAATCTATAAAAAATCAACATATTTGCTCGATGGGAGTGAACTACTGCCGCCGACTAGTGTTATTGAACTCGACTTTCATATCCATAGTCTAGCAAACAGCAGAACAGAGGTTATATTTACAAGCGATAATTTCACTCTATCATGGCATTTTTCCAGCAACTCAGGCAAATAAGGGCCCAGCAATGTTCTGTTCTCCCCCTCTTTCGTGCCAAAAACCCTTCATTTACAGGATGAAAACACAACCAAACAAAGCAGAACACACGAGTCATGTTTCAAATATGTACAATATTCGCTTTTGCCGATCCCAGCATTGCCTCGTGCTTCTAGCACAGATGTTTCAGATAACTGTTTTTTTGAAATCGATTCCCAAAGCGTATCCATTTTCCATCCAGCGAGAAAAACAATATCAACCAGCATTCATTTAATATTTAATGCAATCGAAAGGAGAACAGGAATGAACAGCAGCCCAGATTGTAGGGGGTGGTCCCTTTGCCCCCTCCCCCCCCATCCAGTGGAGCAAACAAAGAACGCTTTCCTCACTCACTCAGAACAACATCAAAACTGCCTGTTTGCCGGCTGATGGATGATGAGAATCGAATCGAATGACGCACGCGGAAATCATTAGTTTAGTTATGAAATAGAATATGTATGTCGGTACCTTCGAAGGCACGCCATAGCCGATCATTATTGGAAAGCAGTAATTTTACACTTCTCAAAAATTTGGATCAACAGGAAGCGGCTCGGAAAGTGGACTCCCGCCCCCTCCGAGAAGACGAAAGTCCAGCCCGATCTCAATGATCAAATATCGAACGAAGATGAACGGTATTCTGCTGCGTTAATTGATTGATCTTATCACGTGGAAGGGGCGAGGTGGTGGAAGGGAGGGTGGCCATCCTCCTTTATTTGATTCTAGAATAAGTCGTGTTTTTTGTTCGTTAAATGTTCTCCATTATAGGCTTTCTATTCCGAGGTAAAGCGAACGGAGGAGACTAAAAATTTCACATGAAACGACATCCGCTTGTCTGCCACCATGAAACCATCTTCATCATCATCATCTGCTGCTGTTGCTGTTGCCAAGCGGTCACTACTGTTCGAAATCGCTGGAGATCAATCTTCTCCCGGCCAGGTATCTCTTCGTTACTTCTCTGGTTTGTCATTATCTGGCTATTATTACGCCAAAGTGGTCAGCGGCCTGAAATTGGTGTTTATAGAAGCAACTGGAACGTCAGGATGACAAGGCAGAATATGACCTATGTTGTCATTATATTGACTAGATTTATGTATCCGTCAGCTTTGACTGCTTGTCCGTCGTTTGTCGCGAAGAATGTGATGGAACTGGGTTGGAAATTTCATTAAAATAGATTGAAAACTCAAGTGTCGTTAATTTAATAAAACGAGTTATGGACTAATTATATCAAGGTAATATCCTGTGAAACTTGCAGCTTATTATGAATGCAAATTGTTCAATAACTGATGTTTATGATGTTTTAGAAGATTTCCACAGTCGAGAGATGTTTAAAGTGAGCTTTATCGTGATCATTTTGACGATCAGATATTGTAAAAAACAATAATCCACGAGTTCGATCACAACCTACCCAGGGCACACTGAACCAAATAATCTTATGAAATTCATAAGGTTCAACTTATGAACGATGCTTTGGAATTTCATAAAGCTGACCTATGAATGGATTTTGTTTCACCCGACATTGTTCTTGTACGCCTTTAAGCTTTCCTGATTACACGTGTTGATATATACTAGTGGGCAAGTCACTGGACCCACAACCTCAACGTTCTAGGTTCGAATACAGGTTGCTCCATATTATTATTTTTTCAACATCATAATATTTCATAAGATAAATTTATGAAATTCATACTGATTCCTTATAGCAAATAATCATAATGTAATCTTATGAATATCTATAGTTTATTTCGCTGAGTGCAGCATTTCGCGCTAACGTTTTAAACCGTAACCAAAAGTTCTTTAGGATGATTTTTCAATGAACTATTAATTTCACCCAACATATTTTACGAACTGAGTTCCAAAACATAAGATTTTACGTTAATCTATGAAGTAGATCCTTATATGAAAACTTTGAATGTGTCTCAAACCTTTATTGAATCAAAGGGCAGGGCAGATGAACAATCATATGTTATTAGGGATGCGGATCATATTCCTGGGGAATACTTCATTAACCAGAATTTCGGTACAGTGATTGTCCGATAACTGGACTGCTTTTTACCAGGGAGTTCGCTAACTGGGCTATAGCTCAATTAAGAAGCAGTTATCCGTCAAAAAATAGACGTCATATTTCGTTTGACATTTCGTTGACATAATTGATGAGGGGCGCTTAAATGAAATGTAGGATGTTGATTAAAATAAATTTGAAGGTATGTTTCAAACATTTTCGAACATTTTAAACAATTGCATTTATTTTTTTTCAGTGATATTTATTTAAAAAAAAAGTAGAAGCACTACTAAAGACTGTATTGGATGAAATTTGGACACCAAAAATTTTCCTTGAGCCCGGCTCTTTTCAAACTTTCTGAAAATAAAGTATTACTAAATGGTTAAGTTTTGACATCATTGGTTTATTGACCTCTTCTCCCAACCCAAATGCCCGCACCTTTGCCTTGACCCCTCTCATCAAATTTTGGGCAATGATATAACCGACTTACTTACTTACTTTTAACCACACTTTCTTTAGTTCAAGATCATTTTCTATCAGCTTTGGAGTTTTAACGAGCTTTGCCTTCATGATTGCCCAAAATTTTTCAATTGGGCGAAGCTCCGGAGTCTTTGGAGGGTTGACGTCTTTTGGTACAAAAACTACATTATTATCTTTGTACCAGTCTAAGACGGGCCGGGCATAGTGGCAAGATGCCAAATCCGGCCAAAACAGTGTCGGGCCATCGTGAGATCCCAAGAAGGGCAGAAGTCGTTTTTGGAGGCATTCGTCCTTGTAGATTTGTCCGTTGACGGTCCCAGAGTTAATGAAGGGCTGACTCATTTTGCCACATCCGCAGATCGCTTGCCAGACAAGGAATTTTTTGGCGAATTTCAACAGTTTCTTCTTCCGTACACTCTCCGGAACGGCCAACTTAGAGGTGGCGACGTAGTGTTCCTGTCCTGGCATTTGTTTGGTGTCGGCTAGGTCTCATCGTCCATCACAATGCAGAACGGTTTTGTGAACCACTCCCTGTACAGTTTTCTTGCACGAGTTTTGGCCACCGAGTTCTGTTTATCGCTCCGGTTCGGTGCCTTCTGGACCTTGTACACATGTAATCCAGAACGTTTCATTGTTTTCTGCACAAAACAAACTGAAACTTTCGCCTCAAAACATCCCTGATCGAAATGTTGGGATAACGCTTAAATTGGTTCAATACCATCCTGGCCTTCTCCGGATTTGATGTGCCACGTTTTTTGCCACTACCATTTTTCCGCTTGGTTGTCTTACGGTCCTTGAACGTTTTGATCACATGAGGTACGGTTGAATGTGCGATTCCGAGCTGTTTTCCGATCCATCGATGTTTGGGTTTTTGAAGATGTTTGGGTTTTCGAAGTGAGTGCCCAAAATTTGTTGGCGCACTATTTCTTCATTCGAAGTCATCACTGAAATCACCCGACCGATTTTCACGAAACTCATTACACAATTGACACAACACAATGAAATACATTCAGTTTTAATTTCAATAACTTTTACCCACACGCTAAAAAGCTACGAACAATTGCGTGTGTCCAAATTTCATCGAATACAGTCTTTACTCACTCGCACTAAAACCAAATCATTGAAGTGATTATATCCTTTCCAAACAAACTTTAAAACATAAACAAACAAAAATCGGAAAAGCTTAGGCCCGGGCAAAAAGGGTCTAAACTCAATGCTCATGTTATTGTTAGCGTAAATCAAACAACCCATTCAAGTTCCGTCGGTGTTTTTTGACGTTTGACAAGTTGTACAAATACTGTATTCCTTAATAAAGTTCACTTTCAAGCTCCGTAAAGTTCAAATAAAATTCCGAGGAACTTTACTGCAGCTTGAATGTTGAAATTAGAGTTGAAATTGAAGTTGAAGTTGATGTTGAAGTTGAATTTTAAGTCGAAGTTTAAATTAAAGTTGGAGTTGAAGTTGTAGTTGAAATTGAAGGTGAAGTTGAAGTTGAAATTAAATTTGACATTAAAGTTCAAGTTGAAATTGAAGGTAAAGTGTAAGTTAAAGTTAAAATTGTAGTTGAAGTTGAAGTTGAAGTTGAAGTTGAAGTTGAAGTTGAAGATGACGTTGAAGTTGAAGATGAAATTGTAGTTGCAGTTGAAGTTTAAATAGAAATTGAAGCTGAAGTTGAAGTTGAAGTTGAAGTCTAAATTAAAGTTGAAGTTGAAGTTGTAGTTGAAATTGAAGGTGAAGTTGAAGTTGAAATTAAAGTTGACATTAAAGTTCAAGTTGAAATTGAAGGTAAAGTGTAAGTTAAAGTTAAAGTTGAAGTTGAAGTTGAAGTTGAAGACGAAGTTGAGGTTGATGTTGAAGTTGATGTCGAAGTTGAAGTTGAAGTTGTAGTTGAAGTTGAAGGTGAAGTTGAAGTTGGAATCGAAGCTGAATTTGAAATTGTAGTTGTAGTTGAAGTTGAAGTTGGAAGTTGAAGTTGTACGTTGAAGTTGATGTTGAAGTTGAGTTGAAGTTGAAGTTGAAGTTGAAGATGAAGTTGAAGTTGAAGTGGAAGTGTAAGTTGAAGTGGAAGATGAAGTTGAAGTTGAAGTTGAAGGTGATGTTGAGTTTGAAAATGAAGTTGAAGATTTAATTGAAGTTTAAGTTGAAGTTGAAATTGAAGGTGAAGTTGAAGTTGAACTTAAAATTGGCAATGAAGTTGAAATTGATGTTGAAGTTGAAGTTGTCGTTGCAGTTGAAGTAAAGTGTAAGTTAAAGATAAAATTGAAGTTGAAGTTGAAGACGAAGTTGAGGTTGATGTTGAAGTTGATGTTGAAGTTGATGTTGAAGTTGAAGTTGAATTTGAAGTTGAAGATGAAATTGTAGTTGCAGTTGAAGTTCAAATAGAAATTGAAGCTGAAGTTGAAGTTGAAGTTGAAGTCTAAATTAAAGTTGGAGTTGAAGTTGTAGTTGAAATTGAAGGTGAAGTTGAAGTTGAAATTAAAGTTGACATTAAAGTTCAAGTTGAAATTGAAGGTAAAGTGTAAGTTAAAGTTAAAATTGTAGTTGAAGTTGAAGTTGAAGTTGAAGACGAAGTTGAGGTTGATGTTGAAGTTGATGTTGAAGTTGTAGTTGAAGTTGAAGTTGAAGTTGAAGTTGAAGGTGAAGTTGAAGTTGGAATCGAAGCTGAATTTGAAATTGTAGTTGAAGTTGAAGTTGAAGTTGGAAGTTGAAGTTGTACGTTGAAGTTGAGTTGAAGTTGAAGTTGAAGTTGAAGTTGAAGATGAAGTTGAAGTTGAAGTGGAAGTGGAAGTTGAAGTGGAAGATGAAGTTTAAGTGGAAGATGAAGTTTAAGTTGAAGTTGAAGTTGAAATTGTAGCTGAAGTTGAAGTTCAAGTTGAAGTTGAAGTTGAAGTTCAAGTTCAAGTTGAAGTTGAAGTTGAAGTTGAAGGTGATGTTGAGTTTGAAAATGAAGTTGAAGTTTAAATTGAAGTTGAAGTTGAAGTTGAAATTGAAGTTCAAGTTGAAATTGAAGGTAAAGTGTAAGTTAAAGTTAAAATTGTAGTTGAAGTTGAAGTTGAAGTTGAAGTTGAAGTTGAAGATGAAGTTGTAGTTGAAGATGAAATTGTAGTTGCAGTTGAAGTTTAAATAGAAATTGAAGCTGAAGTTGAAGTTGAAGTTGAAGTCTAAATTAAAGTTGGAGTTGAAGTTGTAGTTGAAATTGAAGGTGAAGTTGAAGTTGAACTTAAAATTGACAATGAAGTTGAAATTGATGTTGAAGTTGAAGTTGACGTTGCAGTTGAAGTAAAGTGTAAGTTTAAGATAAAATTGAAACTGAAGTTGAAGTTGAAGACGAAGTTGAGGTTGATTTTGAAGTTGATGTTGAAGTTGAAGTTGAATTTGAAGTTGAAGTTGAAGGTGAAGTAGATGGTGGAATCGAAGCTGAATTTGAAATTGTAGTTGAAGTTGAAGTTGTAGGTTGAAGTTGATGTTGAAGTTGAGTTGAAGTTGAAGTTGCAGTTGAAGATGAAGTTGAAGTGGAAGTGGAAGTGGAAGTTGAAGTGGAAGATGAAGTTGAAGTTGAAGTTGAAGTTGAAATTGAAGGTGAAGTTGAAGTTGAACTTAAAATTGACATTGAAGTTGAAGTTGATGTTGAAGTTGAAGTTTACGTTGCAGTTGAAGTTGAAGTTGAAGTTGAATTTGAAGTTGGAAGTGAAAGTGAATTTGAAACTGTAGTTGAAGTAGAAGATGAAGTTGGAAAGTTAGGTTGAAGTTGATGATGAAGATGAATTAGAAGTTGAAGTTAAGTGGAAGTTAAAGTTATAAAGGGCGATACGGTCAAAATTTGGTCAATATCAACTTGACGTATTTCTTTCAATTTTGCATTTAAAAAACCTGAACACCCCTCATTTTGAAGGTGTGTGTGTGTAGAATGTTGCTCCTATTTTGATTTTGGAATTCACTCTTCAGTTGTCAAAATGCCGTCCAAGCAAGTAGAGCAGCGTATCAAAATTTTGCTCGCGCATCGCGAAAATCCGAGCTACTCGCACGCAAAGTTGGCAAAATCGCTAAAAGTTGCCAAATCAACCGTTACAAATGTAATTAAAGTGTTTGGGGAACGTTTGTCGACAGCCAGGAAGTCTGTATCGGGGGAAATCGAAAACCGGAAGCCGCTGAGACGACAAAGAGAGTTGCCGGTAGTTTCAAGCGAAACCCTAACCTATCTCTCCGAGATGCCGCAAATAAGCTGGGTGTATCGTCTACAACCGTGCATCGAGCCAAAAAACGAGCCGGACTATCGACTTACAAGAAGGTAGTGACTCCAAATCGCGATGATAAACAAAATACGACGGCCAAAGCGCGATCCCGGAGGCTGTACACGACGATGCTGACGAAGTTTGACTGCGTGGTAATGGACGACGAAACCTACGTCAAAGCCGACTACAAGCAGCTTCCGGGACAGGAGTTTTATACGGCAAAAGGAAGGGAAAGGTAGCAGATATTTTCAAGCACACGAAACTGTCAAGGTTCGCAAAGAAATATCTGGTTTGGCAAGCCATCTGTACCTGTGGCTTGAAAAGCAGCATTTTCATAGCTTCCGGGACTGTCAACCAAGAAATTTACGTGAAAGAGTGTTTGAATAAACGTCTGCTGCCTTTCCTGAAGAAACACGGTTGTTCCGTACTGTTTTGGCCGGATTTGGCATCTTGCCATTACGGTAAAAAGGCCATGGAGTGGTACGCCGCCAACAACGTGCAGGTGGTTCCCAAGGACAAGAACCCTCCCAACACGCCAGAGCTCCGCCCAATTGAGAAATACTGGGCTATTGTCAAGCGGAACCTAAAGAAGACCAAAAAAACTGCTAAGGACGAGCAGCAGTTCAAGGCAAACTGACTTTCTGCGGCGAAGAAGGTGGACAAGGTGGCTGTACAAAATCTGATGGCAGGGGTCAAGCGTAAGGCCCGGCAATTCGGTTTGGAAAAGCGGAAGCCTAACTGAATATTTTTCCTGAATTTTATACTAATTGAACTTGAAAAAGAAATTTAATTTGATTTTTTAAATAAACGATTTCACCGATTTACACGCGTTTTCCCTTGACCAAATTTTGACCGTATCACCCTTTAGTTGAAATGTAGGTGAAGGTAAAGGTGAAGGTGAAGTTGAAATGGATAGATAAATTAAAGTTGAAGTTAAAATTGAAGGCGAAGTAGAAGATGAAGTTGAGATTGGAGTTGAAGTTGAAGGTGAAGTTGAAGTTGAAGACGAAGTTTAAGTTGAAGTTAAAGACGAAGTTGAAGTTGAAGTTGATGTTAAAGTTGCAGTTGAAATTGAAGCTGAAGTTGAAATTGGAATTGAAGTTGAATTTGAAATTGTAGTTGAAGTTGAAGTTGATGTTGAAAGGTGGAGTTGAAGTTGGAGCTCAAGATGAAGTTGAAGTTTAAGTTGAAGTTGAATTTGAAATAGAAATTGAAGTTGAAGTTGAAATTGAACTTAAAGTTGAAGTTAAAGTTTAAGTTCAAGGTAAAGTTCAAGTTAAAATTAAAGTTGAAATTCAAGTTAAAATTAAAGTTCAAGTTAAAGTTAAAGTTAAAGTTGAAGTTGAAGTTAGAAGTTGTAGTTGAAGTTAAAGTTAGAGTCAGAATTAGAGTTAGAGTTAGAGTTAGAGTTTTTTTTCCTCTGTTCGGGACATAAACCACTGAGACCAGTAATTTGATCTATTGTAGTATATCCCGTGTCCTTTGTTTAGTGCATGTCGATTAACCTCATCACTATTGAGAAATGACGAGGTATTCGGTGTTGTTACAGTTGTCATTGTTTGTTTTGTTGGCAATGAATCAAATTTTATTGAAAGTTTCCGCTATTTAAACCCTTTGAGGAGTGAGAGCACTCTTCAAAGGCGCGCCCCTTTATCAGTCAAAATCAGATTCATTGCAAAGAAAACAAACTATGACTCCGATACTGATCATGCATCAGAACCCTAGTCATAGAGTTAGAGTTAGAGTTAGAGCTAGAGCTAGAGCTAGAGTTAGAGTTAGAGTTAGAGTTAGAGTTAGAGTTAGAGTTAGAGTTAGAGTTAGAGTTAGAGTTAGAGTTAGAGTTAGAGTTAGAGTTAGAGTTTGAGTTTGAGTTTGAGTTTGAGTTAGAGTTAGAGTTTGAGTTAGAGTTAGAGTTAGAGTTAGAGTTAGAGTTAGAATTAGAGTTAGAGTTAGAATTTGAGTTAGAGATAGAGTTAGAGTTAGAGTTAGAGTTAGAGTTAAAGTTAAAGTTAATGTTGAAGTTGAAGTTGAAGTTGAAGTTTGGTTTGGTTTGGTTCCATCCAACAACTCCATAAATCTAAATCCAAATCCATATCCGAATCCAAATTCAAGTCCAAATACAGTTCAAAATCATGGTCAGCACTTAGCGGACGTCATTCAATTGATTGCCACGTTATAAGGCTTCAGTCTACGGAAATTTTTAGAACATTTGTTCCATTCCCGAACATTTCCTGACTGGGCCACAAACTTTTAGGTTATGTTGTCCGTTTTAATTTGCTATATGTAGAATGTTCGGTCTGTGCAGCAGTTAAAGAGTTATTAGTACGACACACTGACTGCTTATTATAGACGAAATACGCGTATCTGTCAAGAGAAGCAAAGGTAGTTTGAATTAAATGGAAAATACTAATTACTAAACTGAAATTGTTACTTGGGTATAGTTCTACGGAATTTCTGTTGATATGCTTAGTGTAGGTATAACTAAAGTTGCACTTCTGAATCAAGCGTGTGGATGGAAGCAATGAATTAAAGGTGAACAACAAAGCCATATTGATTGAATCGAAATGTTTCGATGAAATCGTTTGACTGATGTGCGCTTTCAATATTATCACAGATTCCGTTTTGACAAACTGCTTTATGCAAAAGTGTACCAACAGTTACAATGCATTCGTATGCTAAAATAATTTTCGTATTGTTATTTTATTCAATTACGGTGCATAAATTTGAGCTCCAATGTAAAGGCATTTGAAATGGTTATTGTGAAAAACTGAATGTTTACAATGTTTCAGATCAATACACGTGACTGTCAACAACTGAATGCTGCCATAAAACATAATTTGTAAAGCTGCTCGAAATTGCTAGTTTCGAAAATTTTCAATAATTCAACTGTAACTATATTGTCACAATGAAGTGCTATGAAACATCGGTTTCATCATTATCTGAATGATTTGAGAGTGACAACAAAACTCCATTCTTCGGTGTGAAACAAAACCCGGTTGTAGGTGAATTTACATCTAATTGCAGAAAGTTTCCATTTCGTCGAAAGCACGTAGCCACTCGACACTGTTTCAATCTTCGAGCGAGCAAGTGGAATGCTAAATCGGTTCGTTTGTTAATTGAATCATTAATTATTGAGCCAAGAACGTTTACCCAATTCGTCAACGCGAATCATCTCAGTAGTAAATCCGTTGTACGTTGTCAAGTTTGCCATATTTTTGTTCCTAACTGTTCTTGCCGGTTTCGAACAAGCAATTTACCATCTGTCAGGATAAGCAACTTTCTGAGCAACGATTATAATGATGATGACGATGAAGACGACGACGACGATGACAACGATGGCTCTTACTCAAGCAGCGCGCATAAACTATCAATTAAATTTCCGATCCGACAAATCTCCGCGTCCGATCGCTCGTTGGTAAATATAAACGGAAGGGAAGAAAACATAAATGCGTTAGGAAGAAAATATTAAAAAATGCAAGATCCTGCCGGCTCCTCGGGGGGTTCTGAGCGGGGACAAAGAAAGGGAGGTACAAACTGAGGTCATAAATTATACACATCGAATCGGAGGGATCGTCTTGTACATCCAAAGGCGATGACTTGGCTGCTCGCCGGGATCCTATTAAAATCCTCTCGGACGCGGAGACGACGAACGAACGATCGAATCGGAATGAAGACTTCGAAGCAAGAAGGGCAACGGAAGGAGGTGTGGTAGGTCGACAAGCGCGAAATACGAACGCGGGGTGAGGGGAGAAGAGCCACCGCCACCGTCTTGGTCTCGAGCTCGATGGTCGCTACTAGCGTGGAGATGATGCCAATGGACTGAAGGAATAAATAAAAAGCAAAACGGGCAGAGAACGCATCACCAGCGGAAAAAGCTCTTCAAGAGAACAAACGATCGCGCTTCGCTGCTGCTGCTGCTGTGACCCCCCGTTTCGTCGCCGACGCCGTTTTCTTAGTGTTGCCAGGTATTTACCACCGCGGTGAACCACGGGCAGCAGAGTGGCGGAGGATTGGTCCCGAAGAAATGCGCGAAAAAGTGGGAACAAAGAAAGGGAATAATGGATGCGCGGTAAAATATTGGGAAGAGATTTGGTAGGGGAAATTCCGCCATCGGCGATATTAGCGATTTTCGGGAATCAATTTCCATGTCCCTAATTCATTGTATCCTTCAGCAAAAATACTTCATCGAAGGTATGGAAGCTTTTAATTTGGTTTCGCCGTATAGGGTAACGGGATGTAATGTAATCCGAAGCAATTGTGACAATATTAATCAACTAACAGTTAATAGTTGTTAACTCCCGCGTAATTTTCGATTTCTTGAAGTTTTGGGGCATCATGATTTCACTGGTTATGCTGAACAAATGATCTACACGACCTTCAAGTGATCCAAATTTGGCTCTGAATGTCTGAATATACAGAAAATAGTTACACGTTACAAACTAACTGTTTATACCTAAAATAACAATGATTCTACAAGAAAATCGTAGACCCAATGCTGGGGACATTCTAATTTTACGCTTGGATCGGTAGTTTCTACCGGTTTTTCTTTCTGTGTAGATGCATTTCATAGATAAAGATTAACTTCTTGTGCATGACGTAGCACTGAGAGTAACTCAAGCATCCGCCATTCTTGACTTATAAGGGGTTCAAACTTCAGAACATGCTCCCTACCCGAGAAATACATATTTTGTGTTTGTGTTGCATGGATAATTCTCATGTTTGGTACAAATTTCTTGTTTTTTTTTGTTTGAGAGAGCCCTCCTCCCTCCCTCCAGGGGTCTCGAACCACATAATCATCAATTTTGACGTAGGACTACGTCTTTCATTTCTATACTGGGGCGCCGTTCTAAAATTTCTGAAATCGACCGCGTTACGGGTCGTTTGGGAGATTTTGAGCGATAATAACTAAGTCATTGCATAAACGATTTTCATATCGTTTGCACCAATCGATTGGAAATAATTCTACGTATCAGTTTTAGTAATCAAGTTAATTGATTTTTCACATTAACTTATTAAAAATAACGTAAATGTAAGGTGATGTCTTATAATTTCGATTCGCAGAGTAAATTAACCAAATTTCCTAGCACAGTTTTCAAATCTAAGCAAGAGACGTCTCCCATCGTCTTCTTCTTCTTATTCTTTGTTCTCGAGAGGTAGATCTGTTTTACGCTAGTGTTTGGCGAAACATCTGATTCCCCTCCCCTTTTAATGAATTTGATTCACATTGCTTTGGTTGATACTCCCTTTGTTCATGCAATGGTACCCGATGCCATGATAAAAGACACATTTCCGCAGCATTGGAGCTGCGCGGATCTCCCGGTGCTGAGGCAGCAGCCGGCAGCATCGCTCGGTACCCAGCAACTGGTCGTGGCAGTAGCAGCTGGCGGTCGGTAGCCAGCAGTGCCCAGCCTGTCGTGACTTTTTTAATTAATCACTTATTTGTACAGGCTCAATCGAATCAACTTTACAGAGCCAAATTTTCATGTTTTTATACATCATTTATCTTAAAACTAAAGTTAGGGGATAAACCGATTAAGCGCGGCGCGTCTCGAGGTTAATAGGGATTACAAATTACGGATGGGAAAGAGGGTGAAATTTAAAGTATGGTTCACATAACATTATATTTAAATTCTAAATTATTGAAACACATAACTATACAACTTATGGTTTTCTTTTGACTTGAACATTTTTTGAAAAAGAAAAAAAAAACATGCACAGAAAAAAAACTTAAACTAACTACAATCTAAGGCTAATGTTAGTCAAAAACACATAAATGAGTTTCATGTACTCCCAAACACGTACAGACAAAATATCTCGAATTGGCACATTGGGTTGTCTACCTCGAGCCCGAAGGGAATCATAGAGCCCCGATCTGACTCCACGATGTTCAGCACAAGACCAAATAACGTGATCTGCGTCCTGATAGCCTTGTCCACACTCACAGAGATTGCTGTCGCTCAGCCCAACCCGGTATGAATGAGCGTTCAAAGAATAATGATTGGACATGAGGCGAGACATGACACGAATGACGTCTCGACCCACGTCTATCCCCCTAAACCAAGTGGTCGTGACTTAAAAAGCAGATGACGATGACAGTACATACAGTGGATTCCTGTCATATATTCAGGCCATACATACAAATTTCGATCGCGTTCCCCCGACAATTGATGAAACCCGCCCTTTTCAGGGCGAACAAAACAATTTGCCAAATTAAAGAGTTTGTTTTATTAATATCTTATGAGCTAATCGAGTAGTGAAAATAGCATTACAACGCACCGTCTCAACATGGCGTAACTTGAAGAGCCCGGATAAAATGGCCGAGCCGCGTCAATCCATTTGTAAATCCTAATTTTCTCTGTTCTGACAATTTCTTAGGGTGGTTTTACTACCAATTATTCAGGCCATCATGCTACTTGAGAAGACCGAGAAGCAAATTTGATCGCGTACCATGTTCCCCCGACAATTAATACAACCCGTTTTTTTCAGGGCGACCAAAACAATATGCAAATCGACATTTTCACTACATGGCGTTACTTCAACATGGTGTTACTTCAAGAGCCCGGAGAAAAATCAGGGCATCTTGCTACTTGAGAAGACCGAGAAGCACATTTCGAACGTGTACCATGTTGCCCCGCGACAATTAAATGAAAACCCGTCCTTTTCAGGGCGAACAAAACAATGTTACCAATTAAAGAGTTTGATAAAATATTATTTTATCATAAGATAATCGACATTTTCATTACAACGCATGGTTGTAATGTTACTTGGCGATACTTCAGGAGCGGATAAAGTGGCCGAAGCTGATGCTGCTTATCTATATGTAAATCCCGATTTTCTCTGTTCTGAAAATTTCACAGGGTGATTACCTGCCAATCATTAAAGCCATCCTGCTACTTGAGAAAACCGAGAAGCCAATTTGATCCCTATGTTCCCCCCGATAATTAATACAACCTGTTCTTTCTGGGCGACCAAAACAATTTTCCCAATAAAAGAGTTTGTTAAATTAATATTTTATCTTGATCTAATCAACATTTCCACTACATGGCGTTACATCAACATGACATTACTCCAAGAGGCCGGACAAAATTCAGTCCATCTTGCTACTCGAGAAGACCCCCCCCCCCCTCTCCCCAACAATTAATAAAAAGGGTCCTTTTCAACACAATTTTCCCAACTAAAGAGTTTATTTAATTTATTGTAGAGAAGAAACAGAATATAGAAGAAATAAATTAAATTCTCATGATATTCTAGCTATGTGTAAAGACATTTGAAAGATAATATCTTTACTGATTGAAACTCTTCTAATAATAATTTTCATTATTATTAAAATAATAACAATAATTCTTATTATTATTAGAATATTTAACAAAATTATATACATATTAATTATCATATACATATAAATTTTTTTCATATTCATTTCGATATGAAGAAAATATGTAGAAGAAATGAGCGGGAAAAGAAGAATATCACACTCGCACCAAAATACCACATCAGCGTATTAACCAATCAGCAAACAGCAGAGCGGACAACGAGATCAGCGAGTAGCTGGGAGCCTATGAAAGACCCATTTTTGAACTAATGCCTCATTCTTTCTGGCAGCATTGAGCTGCGCGGATTCTCCCGGTGGAGAAGTTGGTGGTGGCAATATCCCGCCAGGCAGCAGCAGCTCTGGTTACCGCAGCAGTGCCCAGCTGGTCGGCAGCACCCAGCTTTGGCAGCAGCAGCTCTGGTACCCAGCAGTTAGTGTATCTGGGATTGTCACGTGTTCAGTCAATCCAGGGGCTGTATTTAACAAACCCAACCAATGCCTTTAAGCTCGATCATGCTACAGGTAGCAACTCACCTAAGATGGTAGACCTCAGGAACGAGCTGCAGCGTCTAGAAAACCATCGATTACAAACACTTGGGCATAAACCATCCCAAGTTTTGGAAAGCAAGGGTTCTGCCACCTCGTTGATGAGCATCAATGTTCAAAGTTTGAACGCTCACGTGATGGATATCGCCTCAGATCGAATTTTGACAAGCGTGGAATTCCTCGCACTAAGTGAGACTTGGCTAGACAATGACTCCTTAGTCGATATTGAAGGCTACCACTGCATCGTTCAGTTCAAACGCAGCAACTTGAGAGCAGGTGGTGTAGCAATATATCAGCAGGACAAGGCTACCACTATGGCTGCTACCCACAAGATCCAACAGGTCAGTGAACATCATGACGAGATGTTCAGCGTTGTCGATAACGTCGAGGACATTTGTAGCAGCTAAGATATCAGTAATGGACACTGCAGTTCTGCTGGTTGTGGTGTACATTTCACCAGGAACAACTACCAAGAATTTAAAAATTGTTCTTGATTCGCAAGTTGTCTCAGGTATGCTGCGCAAGATACGCCAGTTGTGTTGACCGGAGACTTTAACATTGACGTTTCCAAACATGAAAACATAGATTTTCTAGATAAAATTTACTTTAGCAAACCTTCCGGAATGATAGCAACGACACTTGGTGGTTCTTGTATAGATTTAACGTTTATTAAAAATATCGGCGTAGAGTGCAGACGTTATTGTTCATATTTTTCGTATCATAGACCTATGTTGTCTGTACTCGCATTCAGAAGCACCCTGAACCATTAAATCAACAGGTAGCAGATATTGTGGAACATGAGCTGGAATGACAACATCGACCCATCCGACAACCAACCATCACCTAGCACTGGACCATTGTCTGTACTACTCGGACCATAAACAACAAACGACAAAATACCAAACGGCCCTTTTCAGGGCCACTTGAGGAGTTCTAAAGAGTTGAATTCAAGATTTTCATACACAATACTAACGCTCCTAAAACACCTAAAGACTAATATTATATGCTTTTCTTCCATGGAACAGAACCAACAACAACGACCACCCATTCGACTGTCTACCAAATCATCATCTGGTACTCGACAATTACCGGTTCTACTCGGATCACTCCAGGAACAGTGAATAACTGAATACCAAACGGCCCTTTTTAGGGCCACTTCAAAAGTTATAAAGAGTTGACTATATTAATTTTCGTGGAAAACTAAAACTAATAACAGATGGTTTGATGAGTTTTTAGACTGAACAAAATATAGTAGATATTTATTAATTCTATTACAATTCCTCCACATCAACAAGCAGTCCTACGTCGACTTTGCAGATATGTCACTGACATATCTCACCTTTTCGTTTTTTCGATTAGTTCTCGAATTATGCAGAAATTTGTTTTATTTGTATGAGAACCCCCCTTTTAGACGGGGCTCGATCCACCATGAAGATCTTGTCCGGTGCCAAAAACCCCTACATACACATTTTCATAACAGAAGGGATAATTTTCATGTTTGGTTTAAGTTTGTGTTATATTTGTATAAGAGCCCTTCCAAAGAGGATAAGGGTTTCAAACCACCGTAGAAACATTTCTTGCCATCTAACACCTCCATATGCCAAATTTGATTCCATTTGCTTGATTAGTTCTCCAGTTATGGAAGACAAATATTTTTCATTTGTATAAGAGCCATCCATTCTTGATAGGAGAGGGGTCTCGAACCACCATAGAAACAATTTTTGCCTCCAAAAAAAACCCACAAGCCAAATTTGGTTCCTTTTTTTTAAGGAATTCTTGATTTATGCTAAATTTTGTGCTTCATTTGTATGGGAACCCCCTTTTCTCGAGCTATCCTTTCCTGGCCTCAAAAACCCCTGCATATTTGAATAGCTGTAGGGATAGTTCTCAGGTTTGGTTGAAATTTGTGTTGCATTTGTATGGGAAGAGGGGTCTCGAATAACCGCAAAAACATTTCTCACCATCAAAAACTCGACCATGCCAAATTGCATGGTCGAGTTTTTGAGTGCCCATAAAGGGTGATACGGTCAAAATTTGGTCAAGGGAAAGCGCGTGTAAATCGGTGAAATCGTTTATTTAAAAAATCAAATTAAATTTCTTTTTCAAGTTCAATTAGTATAAAATTCAGGAAAAATATTCAGTTAGGCTTCCGCTTTTCCAAATCCGAATTGCCGGGCCTTACGCTTGACCCCTGCCATCAGATTTTGTACAGCCACCTTGTCCACCTTCTTCGCCGCAGAAAGCCAGTTTGCGCTTGAACTGCTGCTCGTCCTTAGCAGTTTCTTTGGTCTTCTTTAGGTTCCGCTTGACAATAGCCCAGTATTTCTCAATTGGGCGGAGCTCTGGCGTGTTGGGAGGGTTCTTGTCGCCGGGAACCACCTGCACGTTGTTGGCGGCGTACCACTCCATGGCCTTTTTACCGTAATGGCAAGATGCCAAATCCGGCCAAAACAGTACGGAACAACCGTGTTTCTTCAGGAAAGGCAGCAGACGTTTATTCAAACACTCTTTCACGTAAATTTCTTGGTTGACAGTCCCGGAAGCTATGAAAATGCTGCTTTTCAAGCCACAGGTACAGATGGCTTGCCAAACTAGATATTTCTTTGCGAACTTTGACAGTTTCGTGTGCTTGAAAATATCTGCTACCTTTCCCCTTCCTTTTGCCGTATAAAACTCCTGTCCCGGAAGCTGCTTGTAGTCGGCTTTGACGTAGGTTTCGTCGTCCATTACCACGCAGTCAAACTTCGTCAGCATCGTCGTGTACAGCCTCCGGGATCGCGCTTTGGCCGTCGTATTTTGTTTATCATCGCGATTTGGAGTCACTACCTTCTTGTAAGTCGATAGTCCGGCTCGTTTTTTGGCTCGATGCACGGTTGTAGACGATACACCCAGCTTATTTGCGGCATCTCGGAGAGATAGGTTAGGGTTTCGCTTGAAACTACCGGCAACTCTCTTTGTCGTCTCAGCGGCTTCCGGTTTTGGATTTCCCCCCGATCCAGACTTCCTGGCTGTCGACAAACGTTCCCCAAACACTTTAATTACATTTGTAACGGTTGATTTGGCAACTTTTAGCGATTTTGCCAACTTTGCGTGCGAGTAGCTCGGATTTTCGCGATGCGCGAGCAAAATTTTGATACGCTGCTCTTCTTTCTTGGAAGGCATTTTGACAACTGAAGAGTGAATTCCAAAATCAAAATAGGAGCAACATTCTACACACACACACCTTCAAAATGAGGGGTGTTCAGGTTTTTTAAATGCAAAATTGAAAGAAATACGTCAAGTTGATATTGACCAAATTTTGACCGTATCGCCCTTTAAGATTGATAGCTTCACGACATTGTAGCTAGTATTTTCAACACTTTCCCTCAATTCTGACATTCACAATTTGTAAAAGCTTGTTTTGATTTAGGTGATTCTTTCGTAAATGCATCTGCTAACGACCAATGACGGAATATATTTCAGTAGTAGTTCCCTAGTAGCACACATGTTGCCATTAAGTTGAGAAGACATAAATGTGCTTTTGTTAGTCATAATCAAGTTGCTGCAACTAATTATGATCGTGGTGTGCTACTAGGGTTGTCCCTTCTGAATGAATCCTCTGATGAACATGTGGTTGATATCCAAATGCTTCATCCACAAATTTAATATAAGGTATATTATCCCTCATGATAATAATACGCCTCCTGATAATATCGAGTTTTTTATGGATTTTTTTTAAACCACATACCCTTTTTTACGGCAGAACACAACAAAACTAATTCTGCTTCGGTAGTAGACAAACTTACAGTTCGTTGTCGTTTCATTGACCACGAATCCAAATTTCCATAGACTTGGTAAACATACCCAGAGACCGATTTCCTACCAATCTTACCATTAACAAAGTTTGCATCTGCAAACCCTGCATCTACAAAACACTGAGAAGTTAACGCCTTTTCATGTCTTTCATACATTATGTATGTTTCTGTTGTACCTCGTTGCTCGTTTGTAGCATATCTTTGGAATTTACTCAATGTGTTAACCGCAGCACTGATTTCAGGTCGCGAACTCAACACTAAAAATTGTAGGCATCCCAATAGTTCTTTGTATGGATGGTTAACCGCATCCGAAACAACTTCGTTTGTCTTTATCCATTTCACATTTGGATATAACGTTTGCATTGAAAAAATGGACAAAAATTGCCGATTTTTTATGGATTTAGGTCTAGGTGCACATTGAGCCTAGCCAAAGCCTCCATAAGAACTCCCCCGCTATTATCAACGGGTTTAGTCCAGTTAGCTCAGTTATCATAAGTTCGAGCATGTTGGAAAACTTTTCAATCGACCATCTTGGTGGCGCGTAGCAGCTGCAGAAGAACACTCCATTCACTTTTACAACCGCGAAGCTGTGATAACCAGTGAGTAAGCCGAAGGTTGGATCAAGAATCCACGTTTTATTGCGTTCTAAACTGTACCTTACTGCTATTCATAATCGTGGTCCGCGTTGCCACTTGCTGTGTCAGCATGAAGTCCATTCCTCGAAAAGGGTACAGTTCGTTTATGCCGTGCAAGCATAAACAACTGTGTCGCCTCGCGAACGATCGACTCCATGGTGTGATGATATTTAAACATAGGCGTGACTAGGGGGGTTTGCATCCACCACAAAGCCTTCGTTTGTGGTAGATACAACCTCCTGAACCGGGTACTTGCCCGTCGTCCATAATGCCGCCATATTGGACCTGTCCGCAATCTAGTTGCCGTTGCCGGCTGGGATGCGTTATGAGTTGGATGGCGATATGCGATGCCGATTCGGGAACTATCTGACGCAGCAGTTGCTGGGCGGCCTAATAATGGTTCAGGTTGAGTTGGGTTACCTGCACTATGCTTGGCTTTTTAGTATACCCGTGTTTATCATCTGTTTGAGATCGCAGCAAGCCGTGCTTGGAAAGTGACGTGTTTTGTTTTTGCTGCGTCTTTTTCGCAGAAAATAAAATTATAAATATATTCGAAATTCAACCTTAAGGAACAGTGAAATCATTAAATCTCCACGTGTTTTGTGTAAAGTTTAGTGAATAAAATCGATTCCTCCCAAAAATTTTTGATGGTCGGTAGTATTTCCCCGTTTTTTGTTTGTTTTTTGTGCTTTACCCCCGCATCCGGAGGAAGAGTTAATAGCAGCTTAGTTGTGTTTGTTAGTGCTGTTAGTATTGTGCCACGCGGACATAAATGATTAAATTAGAGTGTTTTTCCGCTTTGTCGCGAGTGACTTGATGATTATAAGCAGTTTAGAAGTCGATATAGGGTCGCCTCATAGCGGGGGATTTTGATTGTTGGCAGTGTGTGGAGAGAGAAAAATGAAAACCAGTGCAATGAAAAAAAAAAACGGCCATTTGCTGGTCAGAAGCAAAATACGAAGATAACGCGCATGTGCGCATGAGTGAATGGCATATAATTCCAGATGCACTCACTCACCACGTGGTGTACAGATGGAGAGCTGTGGAATTTTTTTTTTTCGTTGAACAACGATTGTGATTTTTCGAGTTTTTGTTTTTTTTTTCTCGAAAGTGTTTTTTACCTGTGATTTTTATTCAAAGTTTATTTATTTATTTTGCAATTTACACGGAAACAAGTGTTAGGGACTTTTTATTCGTTAAGCTAAGCATGCAGCCAATTTTGTCGGAGTAAACGGTTAAAGTAGAGTATAGGGCATCAACCATGATTGTTTTAGTGTAAGTCGTCGTCTGCCACCTGTCATCCTTCGGCGATCATCGTGCCTCCAAGTCATCGTCATCGTCGTCATCTTCGTCACCCACCGTGATGGAAAATATGCGAAGGCATGAGAAGGGAGCTATATAAAGGCTCCACTGAATAGAGTCATTCTCTTGTAAAATTTTAATCGCCGTCCTATAATAAATTATGATAAATGATACGTAATATATTTTGTATGGCCCCCAAACCCTAACTGTTTAATTATAATTTCTTCTGCATAAAGAAATTATTGTTTCCGCCATTTTGTGTTGTCCGCCTTACCATCAAATATAAAAGATGAACAGGTAAGATTATCCGGGAGAGCCGTCTTTTAAACGACCTTGAAAAGTGTGTGGCAGACCCCTGATCATATGGGTTTCCTACGACAGGGGTTTCTACCACGTTTGTGCCTCGAAGCACCCGTAAAAAATAGAGTAACACAGGCTAAGTGGGCGTATATACCACGCCACCTTCACATTTGCCACTTTTAAAGCCGTGTCCGCATTGGCTGCTGCCATCCTCACTGTTGCCACCTGGATTCCGATTGGACCCTTCCACAGCCGCGGCGGCGATCGTGACCTGTCCTTTCCGTGCAGAGGATATTTCATCCACCTCGGTCATCTCATCCAGGTTTTTACACTGAATTGTCACCTGTGAGACGAGGGCAGGTAGCTCCACAACATCACCTAAGCCTTGTTTTTTCAGGTCTCTGTAAGCTGGGCCCTTCAGCTATGCGGACTTTTTTGCTACAGGATCATTTCGTCGGTGCGGGTACGGCGTATATTCCGGTGCCTAGGCCGGCAATTTGGCATCCAAGACCACGGAGTACTTCGATGCCTCGGTCTGCGTGTGCTTCGTGGTTATTTCTTTGGCATTTTGTGCGACTACGAACTTGAGTTTCAGCTCTTCCCTCTTTTTGCATGCAGCCTGAACTGTCATGCGTAGCCTAAGGAGGCTATGTTTTAGGTCTTTACTTATGTTGTTGCGCGTTGACGTATAGTCAATTATGACATCCAACTGCAGACACTTCCACTATTTTAGGAAGCGTTTCCCGTATCCTTTCCATGGCCTGAATGAGTAGGACTTGCCGCCGGACCCTATCTACTTACGTGGTGGTGACCTCACTAGGCGGCCTTTAGCGAGTGGATTTGCTTTCTCCTGGGGTTTGTCCGTCCCTGAGGCATTATACTCCATTCTGTTGAGTCCCTCTCCGGCCACTATCCAAACCCACGTGGAGTAGTCGCTGCACTCAGTAGCAAAAAAAAAGCCGAGCAACATTTTGCTTCCAAAAAACGCCATGTTCAAACTACTAGAACTTTGTCAATTATAAATATTTTTGGTTGAAAATTGTAAAACACTATAAACAATGTATAGACCTTATATGACCAAAATATTATGTTGATCAAGTTTATAAATTTGAAGTTATCATAACATATGTGAAAATGTCCAATTTTGGACATACGAATTTCAAAAATCCGTATTTCTGTTAAAAAAATAAAGATAACATATTTTAATTTTCACCATAGCTAAAAAATAAATAGAAAATAATGTGGTCTAAATATGAACTATTTCCATAAAGTGATTGGACTACAGCTGGCGTCAAAGTTGAAGCACCAACATGAGTATTTCCATCTTTCACCCGATATTGACCATGCTGAAATATCGGTGCAAAAAAAAAGCCGAGGCAAATTCTTCAAATAAGACTGTATAACACTGTATACGTATTTTTTACAAATCAATTGGTACTGTATGGAATATTTTAAAGTTCTTCGTGGGTTACACTAGTTATTTGGGACATTTCATGCGTAACAAAACATGTATATCAATAAGATGAATGCGCCTCGGCTTTTTTTTGCACCGATATTTCAGCACGGACAATATCGGGTAAAAATGGGATATACTCATATTGGTGCGACAACTTTGATGCCAGCTGTACTCAAAATTACTCGTTGGAAATAGTTCAAATTTTGTCCACATTATTTTCTATGTATTTTTTGGCTTTGGTGAAAATTAAAATATGTTATCTAACTTTTTCGAAGCAATACGGATTTTTGAAATTGGTATGTCCAAAATTGACTTTTTTCACATATGTTATGAAAACTTCAAATTTATAAATCTGATCAACATAACATTTTGGCCACATAAGGTCTATACATTGTTTATAGTGTTGTAAAATTTTCAGCCAAAATATTGATAATTGACAAAGTTCTAGTAGTTTGAACATAGCGTTTTTTGGATGCAAAATTGTGCTCGGCTTTTTTTTTTGCTACTGAGTGTATAGTGATCCAATGGTTATCTATGCAAGTCTGAAAGTGATCAGAGATGACATGAGAGGGTTTACATGGGGAACCGTGTTGAGGTAAAGGGACATCTGTGCCCACTCTCGCCCAACTGGTGAGGTCAAGCGGTGGAATGTGGCACATACTGGAGGCCTACCTAGGTTCTAATAAGACGGAAGACAACCTGTGCCCCGAAATTTTCGCCATTATCTGATCGGTGTCACCTGGCAGTACTCAGGGAGACGACACAGGAGCTCGACTTCAATAGTACCACTTGTAATCCTTTCGCTACCATAATTGGGGTTTTAGTGGCATCGACCCCAATGCACCGTTAAGGGGAGCTTAACGTGTTCCAATGTGTACCTCGGGGAGGCAAACTACACCACACTTCCAAGTTCAAGTCAGAGCGGTCGATGTTGCACGCGTTAACCGTTAAATCGGACGAACTGATATTCCATCATGCCCAGAGTAAAATATACTATCTCCCACTAGAGGTTTAAGACCAGGAGATCGTGAAGATGCTGTCGAAACATGGACTTCGTATGGGAAAAGTTTCCAGCTGAGCTGGAATATCAACCTACACTGGTGTGCTTGACACGTACATGGACGTGAAGCAGGAAATCCTGTCATTGCTGCACTTCGCCAGTCTGAAGCAAACTATGTATTACCAATGCAACAAAGACAAATGCTTCATTTGCAAGGAAGACGCACACCTGATGGTTTTTTGTCCCATGCTCGGAGTTAGTTCGGAGCAGCTGATAGGGTGTTGGCATGAAAAGGAGCAGAGCGGTAGACTGAAAGAAACTCACTAATGTACCGTAACCGGAGGCACATTCACCTTTAGATCAGAAGCTGAAGGTGAGGTATAATTGGAAACGCTAGTGATACGGGAAGAAGAAATGTACACTCAGTATCAAAAAAAAGCCGAGCAAAATTTTGCTTCCAAAAAATGCAATGTTCAACCTACTGTAACTTTGTCAATTATCAATATTTTTAGCTGAAACTTTTACCACACTATGAACAATAGACCTTATGTGACAATGTTGTAAAGACCTTATGTGGTCGAAATTTTATGTTCATCAAGTTTATAAATCTTAAGTTTTCATTCAATATGTGAAAAAAGTCATTTTTGGACATACTAATTTCAAAAATCCGTATTTCTGTGAAAAATTTAGATAGCATATTTTTAATTTCACAATAGCCAAAAAATACATAGGAAATTATGTGGACGAAATTTGAACTGTTTTTATCAAGTGGTTTGGACTACAGCTGACGTCAAAGTTGACGCACCAACATGATTATTTCCCTCTTTCACCCGATATTGACCGTGCTGAAATATCGGTGCAAAAAAAAGCCGAGGTGAAAGATTTTAGAATTCACCAGTCTACAGTGTCTCGTGTCATAAAACGTCTCGGGAAACGTTTAAGGGGGCATACACAGTTAGAATGGCAAAAAAATCATTTTTTTTAGCATAAAAAGTTACTAAATCCTGAAACCTTTTTTTCGAAATTCGAACTTAAAATGTTTCTTTTCATCGTTTTGCGAGACGCCTTTTTCCGCGCACAGCAGGTTTAAAGAGACGCTTAACCGATAAGTAACACTCTCAGCGCGTTTTTTCTCAAAGCAGCATTTTCGGAGTTTATGCCGGTGATAACTCGAAAACTAATTATTCGATTAAGCTGAAATTTATAGGATTTCTTTAACTGGAAATTAGAAGAAGAATTAGTATCTTCCATTTAATTCCAACTACCTTTGCTTATCTTCGACAGATACGCGTATTTCGTCTACAATGTGCAGACTTCTTCAGTGTCTCGTACTAATAACTCGACTGAAAGAAAACCTTCGCCACCTGCCGTATATATACTATTTTCTAAATACAAAACGTTTACCTATCATTATGTTGTTTATACCTATCTTATTATTAGTTTGTCTATACCTATCCTGAGACAAAAACAAGTGTACTTAATATCTAATTCGCTTCTTTCTCATTTATACCTAACATACTTATTGTGTAGCAGCGGGTGCTCCGCTTCGTCGGGTTTGATGTCGTTTGGGTAGTAAGTTGAAGAGCCATGTGTAACCATTGCCCTTGGTCTTTGTTTAGTAGATTTGTGTTCTGTTGTTTGTTTATTTCTAAGCTTTCTGCGACGTCTAATTTCAGGGTGTAGATGTAGTCCGTAATATTGTGATGTCATTCGTCGTTATGTCGTGATTTTCCGTGAAGATGTGTTCTGCGACTGTTGATTTGAAGTTATGTGAAATTCCTTTCTCGTTCTGTTTGACAGTCTTAGTTACCTCCGCTAGATGCTCCTTGAACCTTGTTGCCAAGGTTCTCTTTGTTTGACCTACATATATTTTGCTGCAGTGTTTACACTTGATTCTGTATACCCCTGCTCTGCCTAATGTGTCTACTGAGTCTTTGGTGGAGCCTAACATCGATGCTAATTGGTTGTGCCTACTAGAAAAAACTAAATCTAAGCCAAATTCCCTAAGTCGTGGTTTAAGCTTTTGTGTAATGTCTTTATCGAAGGGGACGGATACACGTTTTAGGGGTTCAGGTGAGTCTGAGAGGGTTGTTAGTGATTTTCTATGAAGATGTTTTTCCTTTTTGTTGATGATTGCTTGAATTGTCCTCTTTTCGTACCCATTTAGTCTGGCAGTTTCGAAGATATATGCTAATTCTTTGGCTTTTCCAGTTTTATTGAGAGGAAGGATCAACATCCGGTGGATCATGTGGTGGAAAGTGGCCATTTTGTGCTGAAAAGAGTGGTTTGAAGTGTATGGGATGACTCTTTGGGTGTTTGTGGGTTTTCTGAAGATTTCAAACTCTAAAGGAGATGGCGACAATACTTCTCTCTTTACTAGAAGGTCGAGGAATGCAAGTTTTCCATCCTTTTCTATTTCATGGGTGAACTTAATGTCTTTGTGGAGATTGTTGATTTCTTGAAGAATCAGGGAGAGATCGTCTTTTTTCACGACGGCGAAGATGTCGTCGACGTATCTCTACCAACGAGTTGGGAGTAATCCTTTCGTTTTTAGGATTGTTTCAAAATTCGCCATAAACAGTTCACAGAGGTATAAGGATAGAGGATTTCCCATAGGGGCTCCTTTTAATTGTTTATAAATTGAACCTCTAAAAGTGAAGTAGTTCTCTTCCATGCAAAGTCGGGTCAGCTTAAGGTACATCCGTACCTTTTGCTTCCATGTTGTGTCATCTCCTTGTTTCAAAAGCCAATCTTCTAGAAGGTTAATTGTGTCCTTGATCGGTACGCTAGGGAAAGGGCTGTGACGTCGAAAGATACCATTACTTCATTGTCATTTATATGACCTGATGACAGTAGCTGTTGTACAAATTCCTGGGAGTTGCGAACTGAGCTTGTTGGGAATTGCTCGGAGATATCTTGAAATTCTTTTACTAGCCATTTTGCTAGCTTATGGGCTGGAGATCCTACAGATGAAACAATCTCCCTCATTTCGTTTCGGGTTTGTGAGGACTTTTGGAGGCCTTTAATTGTGGGGAGGATGGGGTTTGAGTTCACGAAGACGGACTGCTGCATCCCCTAATACTACTTTACACTCTTTTAGTGTTTTGTCCACGTGTTTCACCATGTTTGGTAGGGGTCTACCCGAAGCTGCCTATAAGGACCATTACTGATCTTAGAAGCCATCTGCTTGTCGTAGTCCTCCTTATCCATGATGACGACTCTGTTGCCTTTGTCTGCTTTTAGGTAAAAAACAGGTTTGACTTCAGCTCCTTAACGATGCGAATTTCCTTCTCGTTGTTGTGTTTTTGTTTCTGTCCGTCCTTAATAATGTTCGAAGTGATAGTCCTGGCTGTGTTTTGTAAAGATGTCGGAAGAGTGTTTGTAATTGCTGTCTCCACGTCGATGATGATCTGTTCCACGTCGGGCTTGGTTGTAACCGCGTATCCTAATCCTTTGTTGAGATGAGTCAGTTGTTCTTCCGTGAATGCGGTCGTCGATCGGTTAACAACCAGTCCTTCAATGGAGTGGACCATCGGTGTCGTGTTGATGGTGGATGTAGTGTGGTCTGTTCCTTGGTGTGATGTGTGGTCCGAAGTCTGTTGAGATTCCATTCTCAGCTTGTTGAGTTTCCTGTCGAGAACCGTTCGTTTCCTATTTGATTCGCATTCCTCTGCTACCTTGACTCGGGATAAGAACTCCTGGAACTTTACGGGATACTCCTTGGCTAACTTCAGGTGCAGAGAATAGCACTCCAAAGTTTTCCGGTCCAGTTTGTTGAATAGTCGTTTGATGCTGTCCTTGATGAATTCTGCTTCCATTTTCCTGACGATGTGGGCGGGTGTCGATGTTCGTATTTTAATCCTATGACTTACTGGAATTTGGCTTAGACTTAGTTTTTTCTAGTAGGCACAACCAATTAGCATCGATGTTAGGCTCCACCAAAGACTCAGTAGACACATTAGGCAGAGCAGGGGTATACAGAATCAAGTGTAAACACTGCAGCAAAATATATGTAGGTCAAACAAAGAGAACCTTGGCAACAAGGTTCAAGGAGCATCTAGCGGAGGTAACTAAGACTGTCAAACAGAACGAGAAAGGAATTTCACATAACTTCAAATCAACAGTCGCAGAACACATCTTCACGGAAAATCACGACATAACGACGAATGACATCACAATATTACGGACTACATCTACACCCTGGAAATTAGACGTCGCAGAAAGCTTAGAAATAAACAAACAACAGAACACAAATCTACTAAACAAAGACCAAGGCAATGGTTACACATGGCTCTTCAACTTACTACCCAAACGACATCAAACCCGACGAAGCGGAGCACCCGCTGCTACACAATAAGTATGTTAGGTATAAATGAGAAAGAAGCGAATTAGATATTAAGTACACTTGTTTTTGACTCAGGATAGGTATAGACAAACTAATAATAAGATAGGTATAAACAACATAATGATAGGTAAACGTTTTGTATTTAGAAAATAGTATATATACGGCAGGTGGCGAAGGTTTTCTTTCAGTCGAGTTATTAGTACGAGACACTGAAGAAGTCTGCACATTGTAGACGAAATACGCGTATCTGTCGAAGATAAGCAAAGGTAGTTGGAATTAAATGGAAGATACTAATTCTTCTTCTAATTTCTAGTTACAGGTATTCCACTAAACAGCTCAAACCCTCTAGGATTCAGGACTTCTTTATTATAGTTTTACCTTCATTAAAAAAATATTGTAATATTTTATTAATAAATATGGAAAAATGTGATAAAATGTGATAAAAATATATTGTATACTACATGGAAACATTTATAATTGTAAAAAAGTTTCGGCTGATTTGAGTAAAAACTGCCCTTTGAATTTTTTTTCCAAAAATGAATTTTTATTTTCGCTCAAACTGCATATTTCCCCTAAACTATCGATCGCAAGAAGGTGAGTGTTCCGTACTGTGTTAAGGATCACAAGCGAGTGGTTGCTGTTCCGTTCGGGATGTTGCATAAAAGCTGCACTTGACCAAAATTTTCCCTTTACTCGTAAATCGCTTGAACCAGATCAAAGCAATAGGTAGTATAAGAGCACGTTCGGTTGCATAACCTTTTACCAGTCAAGGAGGTATTCTCCCCGTTGCCTATCCTGCATTGGGTAGCTTGGTAAAGGGTTATGTGCCTGATCGGATACCACCGTTCAATGCCCTCCGCTCGTTTTCAAATGTGTATCCTTCAATTTCAAAGCCTGCCGTTGCCCTATACGGAACTATCAATACCCTTTCTCTTCATTTCGATTCGTTCTAGCAATAAAATACTGTTCACTCCTGTGGCATCACATGGAGATGAGAAATTATCTGCTTCTGACAAAATTCATCAAAGAATAGTACAGCTAAAACATGTGCATCATAGACGATGAAACACACATAAAAGAGGACTTAAAACAAATTTCCGGCAACCAGTATGTGACTGCAAGAGACAAGTTCGATGTTCCAGAGTCTCTCAGGAAACAGCAAGTATCAAAGTTCGCCAAGAAACTCATGATTTGGCTGGGGAATTGTTCGTGTGGTAAACGGACCAAGCTTTTCGTGACAACTAATTGTAAATGGTCAAGTATACATGAATGAATACCTGAAAAAACGACTGCTTCCGTTTCACAAAACACACAACGCTCCTACAATTTTTTGGCTGGACCTAGCCTTTTGTCATTACTCAAAGGATGGTTCTGGAGTGATGTACAAGACGAATGGTGTCAATTTCGGGCCACAGGATCTTAATCCCCAAAACTTTCCAGAGTTGCGGTCAATTGAAAAATATTGGGCTATAATGAAGCACGAACTTCGTAATCATCCTAAAGTTGTCACTACAGAACAGGAAATGTTGAAGTCATGGTTGAAAGCGGAAAAAAATGTCGGTTCAAGTGTTGTACAAAATCTGATGTGTGGTATTAAGAAGAAAGTTCGGGCTTTTGGATTTGGTAAAGAAATACAGTGAAATAAAAATATTTAAACCAAGATTATACATTGTATTTTATTCCCTGAATATTTCATGACAATCGGTTAAGAGACTTAACTGTGGACACCCTTTAGATAAAAAAATAGCGCAAATATTTCCCAGAGGTATATTTTGATGGTTTTCGAGATAATTTTATGGATCAAATTTGTAGTGGCCGAACGACAGAAACATATGTAAAACGGTTTCCTCCCATTTGATCAATCATGTACTATGTCATGCAAATCTAGGTGCTATCATTTATCATGTGCTTATCATTTGGGCATCTTGGGTACAAGTATGATAGTTCATTATTTTTTTGTGTTAATTAATAAATTATATTCTATTTCAATGGATTATTCATATCATACCGCTGCAAAGCAATGCGCTAACATAATGCCTAAAAGTGTAATTTTCTATAGGGAATTTTCAATTTGTAAGCCTCTTACACAAAACACTCTACTCCATAAAGCAATATCTTCCATTGCAAGAGTAATAATCTCCGTTGTCTTGGAGAGAACTAGATGTTGGCCTTCTCTTGCTGAACATGTCCACTATCTAGTAAATCCCTCAATCTATCGACCGAGAAAAATTCTGCACCGATCGCCAATTAGCCAGGCCAGACGATACGTTTCTGAAAATGTGTCTCTTAAACGCCACTCAATATACACAAACCCAATTGATTTTGCCCGGTTAGGACCCTCCTCAAGGTGAGTCCATAAAATTTCCTAGAAAGAATTAACGGATCGAACCAGCCGACCTTCAACTAACCGACCAGAAATGGGAAAACCCTATTATCTCAACGAAATTACATGGCCGCAAATTGAACTCAATGTGTGTGTCCACTTTACTCAGTTGCATGGGAACTGCAACTCAGTTTTGTAAAAAGTTTACGACCATGTACCTAAACCACTACTCGAGAGAAAGTAACATCATCGATAGTCCCATCACCTGCCACTAGACGTCGACCCGATCTGGAAGTGCGCTCTGTAACACAACATTTACGCTCATATAAGAGAACGGGACATGCAACTTAAAGTGGATAGCGCGAAATTATGTCAAACGTTTTATTTAACTAGCTTATTTATGTGTACGGCTCAATTCCGTTAGCTTCACGGAGCCATTGAGAATTTATATGAATCACACAAAGAAAAAATATTTCTTAAACAAACTATTGTTCTACTTCTTTCGTGAAGCTGATATAATGTTAGCTTCTTGTTCCTTCACGATTCTAGCTGCCTCTCTTTGTTTACTGGTCCTCGTTTATTGCGGCGAACAGTATAAACTCGTGGTCACGAAAATCCATCCTCTTCAGTTGATCATTAAGAATTTCGGTTTCCACATGCATTATTAAAGCCTCCATTCCTACACTCAGTAGCAAAAAAAAAGCCGAGCAAAATTTTGCTTCCAAAAAACGCCATGTTCAAGTTACTGTAACTTTGTCAATTATCTATATCTTTAGCTGAAACTTCCACCACACTATAAACAATGTATAGACCTCATGTGGTTGTAATTTTAAGTTGATCAAGTTTATAAATTTTAAGTTTTCATTACATATGTGAAAAAAGTCATTTTTGGACATACCAATTTCAAAAATCCGTATTTCTGTGAAAAATTTAGATAGCATATTTTAAATTTCACAATAGCCTAAAAATACATAGGAAATTATGTGGACGAAATTTGAACTGTTTTTATCAAGTGGTTTGGACTACAGCTGACGTCAAAGTTGACGCACCAACATGATTATTTCCCTCTTTCACCCGATATTGACCGTGCTGAAATATCGGTGCAAAAAAAAAGCCGAGGTGAATTCATCTTATTAAGACACATGATTTGTTACGCCTTATGCACGTGTTTTAGCTGTACTATTCTTTGATGAATTTTGTCAGAAGCAGATAATTTCTCATCTCCATGTGATGCCACAGGAGTGAACAGTATTTTATTGCTAGAACGAATCGAAATGAAGAGAAAGGGTATTGATAGTTCCGTATAGGGCAACGGCAGGCTTTGAAATTGAAGGATACACATTTGAAAACGAGCGGAGGGCATTGAACGGTGGTATCCGATCAGGCACATAACCCTTTACCAAGCTACCCAATGCAGGATAGGCAACGGGGAAGATACCTCCTTGACTGGTAAAAGGTTATGCAACCGAACGTGCTCTTATACTACCTATTGCTTTGATCTGGTTCAAGCGATTTACGAGTAAAGGGAAAATTTTGGTCAAGTGCAGCTTTTATGCAACATCCCGAACGGAACAGCAACCACTCGCTTGTGATCCTTAACACAGTACGGAACACTCACCTTCTTGCGATCGATAGTTTAGGGGAAATATGCAGTTTGAGCGAAAATAAAAATTCATTTTTGGAAAAAAAATTCAAAGGGCAGTTTTTACTCAAATCAGCCGAAACTTTTTTACAATTATAAATGTTTCCATGTAGTATACAATATATTTTTATCACATTTTATCACATTTTTCCATATTTAATAATAAAATATTACAATATTTTTTTAATGAAGGTAAAACTATAATAAAGAAATCCTATAAATTTCAGCTTAATCGAATAATTAGTTTTCGAGTTATCACCGGCATAAACTCCGAAAATGCTGCTTTGAGAAAAAACGCGCTGAAAGTGTTACTTATCGGTTAAGCGTCTCTTTAAACCTGCTGTGCGCGGAAAAAGGCGTCTCGAAAAACGATGAAAAGAAACATTTTAAGTTCGAATTTCGAAAAAAAGGTTTCAGGATTTAGTAACTTTTTATGCTAAAAAATATGATTTTTTTGCCATTCTAACTGTATATGCCCCCTTAAACGTTTCCCGAAACGTTTTATGACACGAGACACTGTAGACTGGTGAATTCTAAAATCTTTCCGATGGTTGGGTGCAAAAGAAGTGGGTTGTCGAGGTGCGTGTGCAAAATGTTCTCGCACACTTGCTGTTCCTTAGACTCCATTTTCGAAACTACGACACATTTCAAAATGAAACTCACGCAGTGTAAACAATACAATGAGGTAATTTCACCCAACATTTCGTTGAAATTAACGCAAAGTGTGAAATATTACAGATTATTGAAAGTGATGCAATTTAACCCTCTAATATTGCCTAATTTAATCTAAAACTGTCAATTTATTATTTGCGGGTTTCAAGATATTCAAGCTTGAATATTGCACTATTTTTCCAATGCAATTCAAATGCCTGAATTATTGGCTCTAAGTTAATCAGACTGAACCGTGTTTCAAACAATGACAATATGTTTTTTTCCGAAAACAAGTATTTTGAACATTGAACAAATGAACCGTAAATTGTAAAAAAAAAACATTTATATTGCTTGTGATCTGGTGAAAAAGTCTCATTAAATTTTTTTGCACCATGAACGGAATGCATTTCGTGAGGAACGGCAAAGAATAAATTCGTTGCCAAAAAAAGTTGTGACTTCATCTTAATTATTCAAGCAACTTCTCACAACTCACCATGGCTTAGTGAGATCAATCACTGATTCAACAACAGCTTTTGCCAAGATGCAGGACCAAATTCCAACAAATAACATTCATGAGTTCCACCTTTCGATTTCGTAATATAAACTAAATTTAAACTGCAGTGTTTGAGTGCCGAATTTGAGCCATCTTAATTTATTTCCAAATTGTGACCCCTCTCAACGCAACGCCCTCATAAAGGCAAATCGACTCCTCTTTCCCGTTTACCTCCCGGTAGGCATTTATGCATGGTATGAGCGCTAAGGGCGCATAAGGATAAATCTCATGCTTTTACTCACTGCTCGATCGGCTGGATAATACCGAAGAACTACACAACTCCCATCGAAGACGACGACGACGACGACGATGTGTTTGGACTATCGTTCGATCGTTCGCGCGAAAGACGATAGAATCGATTGGAGGAAGAACGACAACAACAACGACGACGACGACGCCACAGAAGAAGACACACCGCGCGAAAGAAAGCATCAGAAACGTGTGGCGAAGGCGGCGGCGGCGGCGCGGTGGAGAGAACCTGAAGGCGAAAGAAAGAAGATCTCCGGTGCAAGATTATGCTGGCTCGGTGGCGCACGGGGAAGGCCTCTCGATCGTGGCTGCGGGTGTGTGTTGTGCCTGTGTGTCTGGGTGTGTGTGTGGACGTGTTGCATTCCCACCGCCTGGGACTGAGTGAGACGGAACGATCGCTCGGGGAAGGCTCTCGCAGGTTCCCGTAGGATCGTTATGTTCGTTTCGCGCATCGATCCGGGCACTTGGCCAGGTCCGGAGGAAGAGCTGATCGTCACTGGCGGCCCAGGTCGTCGATCAGTTGTGCAAGATCGCTCGAAGAAATATGTTGAATTTGGTTTAGCTGCTGTTCTGATACTGCAGAGTGGGTTCAATATTCTTTCTTAATTGTTTGTTCAAAGAAGCTCGGGTGTTGGGTTTTTTGAGTTTGAAGTTTGAGCAGAAACTGTGAAATTTGGTGAATTCCGGTGTTCGTGGATTTCAGTGATTTAAGCAAAAGTTCCTGAAGCGTCCTCCCGAGGGCTGTTCGGTTGAACTTTCTTCAAATCATTTGGCAAATATATCGCGATTAATTTTGTGTGATTTTCAAATTAGAAAACGGAAAAGTTTCGAAGTGTGATAGCTTTGGGAAGTAGATCCTGACCGAGGAATAAAAGTGTGCATTCAGTGTCAGAGCGACGGGAGAATCGCGAAGCAGAGGCGTCAAGTTTTCCTTAAGAAGAGAAATTTAAGTCACTTGCGACACAAACAGGGACCGAGAGAAGCGTCCGGACGGAAAGCAGTGAGATGAAGTCGATAATTTTATGCGTCTCGTTTGTGCTGGCGTGCGTTGCAGGTACGTGTGTGCTTTTTTTACTCGTAATGTTTGAACAAGCCGTCGAATGTTGTATCTTCCTATGCATTTTTGGTTCGGGGGAGGGAATCAGTCGGGTCCTAAGCAAATATTTAAATTGTTTTTTTTCCTCTCGGAAAAAAAGGTGCGATGCGAGGCATCGTCGACAAATGTGTGTGTGTGTGTGTCTGTGGGGCTTGGAATAGTCGACACCCACGATGATGACGCTTGTGGTTGCACGCTCGAAGGATGAGTCTTTGAGGAGGAGTGTTCTGCTCAGGGCTCTTTCATGTTTTGGAGGAACAGGCTACAGAGATGAGTTTCGTTTGACGGGTTGATGTTTGCCGAAAAATTTATCGCACCACAACGAGGTGGGGTGCTTTACATGTGGATTGTGGTTGAGAATGGGAAAATATCCTTCCGAGCTTGTTGGGTGGGAGTTTTCTTAGGGGGTGTGAGGAAATATGGTTTATTTTTGGCTGTGGTGTTACGTTTGAGCCAGTTTGACTTTGTTTTTGATTAACGTAGTCTCTTGGATTTTTTTACTAATTCGCCGAGCTGGACACAATTTA
Source organism: Aedes japonicus (assembly GCA_034211315.2). Classification (NCBI taxonomy): domain Eukaryota; kingdom Metazoa; phylum Arthropoda; class Insecta; order Diptera; family Culicidae; genus Aedes; species Aedes japonicus. The sequence goes on along the minus strand of JASCZW010006118.1, from coordinate 61,960 downwards.
GCACACCAAGTCTCCAAGCGACGAACCTCAGCTTTGAGTCATTTGGTGAAACTTCAAATACTATTGAAAATACAGTCAACTTTACGTAACTAGATGGGTGTATTGAGCTAGAATGAAACAAACGCTCATTTTAATTCCGTATCGAGAAAGTTTTTAATAGACCATTATCATAGACGTTCTTGATAGAGGAAATATCGTGATACTATGAGGTGACTTTTCAAATCATCGAGATAGGAAAGAATGTCAAGTAATCCCTACGAAGTTTAAATTGTACTTTAAAACTTATGGACACTTGACTTCCCAAGTAACATTTCCAAAACCATTCAGCTTTATTAGGTTTTATTAATATTTTATGAAAGTCACTAGAAATCAATTTGGTTTTCTTAAGCACCAAGAGGTGCCCATAGATTTCATATTTTAGTCAGGTTTATGAGAACCTACTCAGCTTGTTAGCTGAGCTCGTTTTTCCCAAATTCATTTTACTCCTATCAAAGGTTTTATTTTGGCTATATGAACTCGTAAAATGCTGTTTTGAAATGCCGCCTGAGGACTTATTCAAATTATCTTATTATGGTCAGTTGAAAAAGCCATTTGAAACCATTTTGCCTCCAGTAAATGCATTAAATGGCGAATTGGCATTAACGGCATTGCCACCATTTGACCTAATAGTTTTATAGTAGTCATTGCGAAGATAAATTGGATTTTTTGGTAATTTTCGGGAATTTTATGATTGATTTATCTAATATATTTGTTTTGTTGTTGGTAACTCGCTCAAATTCAGAGGCTCATTAGTTTTCAGCTTTTATCGTTACAATATTCACTTAAAATTAAATGCGCTTATGATTCGAAGCATGTAACGCTGTAAAAAACTAAATTTCTTTTTGATATTTTGCTATCAATTAAAATTTCCCACAACACTAGAAATTTTTTCTTAGATATTATTTACAACTAAATGAATCAGAAGAGCAGAGAATCGAACAAAGCAGAAAAACAAAAATCAACCACTATATCACAGTGAATTTTGACAGCTGTGGCCATTTGGACTTATGCTGGTTTTCATGGCAGCCAATAGATTTTATGATGGTTCTCAAGTGGTCATAAAATATTTCACTAGAACATATGGTCATTACGGTCCTAAAAAGGTTTCATTAACTTGTTTTTTTTCACAATCGTCTATAGAATGAGCCACTTTGTATACATTTCTGTGTTGAAAAAGCAGAGAAGAGGTGTTCTTAACGTAGTTTTATCATTATTTAAAATATTTTTTTTTATTATTTTAATTTAAAATTTAGAAGACGCATCAGTTGAGTTTTCAACGATCTGGAGAGCTTAGGAGCTCCAAGCCCAAACTGGCCGGCATAAACTCCGAGGAAAAACCGTAAGCAAGTCTTCGGCTGACTGGAGCGAAGGATCCATTTTGGCTTTGATTGCCTCCCAAGATTTCCTGCGAAACGCACACGGAAAAAAATCCGTGCCCAGATCCGCCCTAGTAGAACACATGTTGCCGTTAAGTTGAGAAAACATAAATATGCCTTTGTTAGTCATAATCAAGTTGCTGCAACTAATTATGATCGATGTGTGCTACTTGGGCGTGAACTGCAGTCATGAATTCAAGAACAAACAAAAGTACATCGTGAACTGAATCACGTAATTATGAAGTAAATAATGTTAAAAGGGGAAAGTCCTGAAAACTCGAACTAATTCACGGTCGGTTTTCGTTTTCAGGAACGCTTGTTTTTTCTGAGCAGAAAATAAAGTTTACAAAAATCGTTATCTCCAGAACTCAGCCTGGATGAGTTTTTGATGTTCCGAAGACTTTATTGAAGACTCGCAAACCTTGCTGAAGTTCCGTGAACGTTTCTGATGTTCCGAGGATTTCTCTGAAGTCATTAGGAGTTCTTTGATTTTTTGTGGATTAATCTGTAGATCTCGTAGACTTCCCTGATTCTCTGTTTTTAAAATTCTCAGACCTTTGCTGGAGTTCTCAAAACTTATCGATACTTCTTTGAATTTCTCGGAAGAATTAAAAAATTCTGTAAAATTATCGAGAGCTATCTGAAATTTATGTGACTTACTTGCAGCTTTGGAACTTTACTAAAGCTTGGGAGACTTTACTGAAGTTCTCTGGAATTCACTTTTCTCAGTTATCAGTACTCCATTGAAGTTATTTTAACTTCACTGTAATTCAACTGACATACCTCATGTCCTTAGCACTTTACTGAAGATATTGGGGCTTGCGTGATATTTTTGAATGAGTTATGGTTTTAACAGAAGTTCTAAGGAGGTCTCGAAAGTTTTGACCTTTTCTGCTTTTATTTACTTTTCTGAAAATTTGTGAACTTTTTTGAAGCTCATTCACGGAAGTCTCGTGAGTTTTTATCCGTGAACTTCTCTTAAATTTCAATGACTTCTTAGGAATTCCGTGAACTTTTCTGAGCTTTCGAAGATTTCTCTGGAGTTTTGAGGACTTTTCTGAAGTTCAGTGAATTGATCAGAACTTCTGAGGACTTCTCTGAAGTTTCGTTAATTTCATTGATGTTTCGTAAAATTCTCTGATGTTTCAAAGACTTTTTTGAAGTTCCAAAGACTTATTAAAGACCTCCGGATCTCTCTGAAGTTCCGTGAACGTTTCTTATGTTCCGAAGATTTTTCTGAACTTCAATGAACTTCTCTGTAGTTTCGAGGACTGCTCTAAAGTTTTGTGTACTTCTCTGGAATTCTTGGAAGTACACTAAGGTCTTTTTTTTACACGAGGGATACGTTTCACTTTTAATATGAAACCGTTTAAAATATTACTAAAAAGAGTTGATCAATTCCCACGCATAAACATTTTAAACTGCTTCGTATTTGTTTGCATGTGTTACCTTTTCAGGCAATGGTTAACATACAGTTTTCAAAAGTTTAAGTGTTTACACCAAAAATTGTGATTATTTTTGAGAAACTGCCAAATGATTACTTTTTGCCCAAAACGAAAAATGTAATTCAAATTAGGTTGATAAGTTGTTCCGTTCTGGAGCTATCGCTGAAAACAAGCCTCGTAAAAAATACCTTAGTATATTCAAATTTTTCTGAAATTCTTAGAATTTTGCTGGAGTTCTCGGAACTTCTCGATACTTCTCTGTATTTATCGGAACTTCTCTGAAACTCTAGAGTGTTACCTGAAGTTTTAAGGAAATCTCGGAAATAGAGAGCTTTCTGAAATTTATACGACTTGCTTGCAGCTTTGGAACTTTTCTAAAGTTCTCGGGACTTCACAGACGTTCCTTGGAATTCACCTTTATCCGTTCTCAGTAATTTATTGAAATTCTTTTAATTTCACTGTAATTTAATGGCCATCTTAATGTCTTTGAAACTTCACTGAACATTTTTGGATGTTCTATGGTTTTTAACAGAAGTTCTAAGGAGGTGTCTTAAGTTTTGACATTTTCTCTTTATTTTTTATTTTTCTGAAGTTCCGTGAACTTCTCTGAAGATTCGTGAGCTTTCCTCCGTGAATTTTTCTGAACTTTCAAAGACTGCTCTAAAGTTTCGAGGACTTTTCTGAAGTTCAGTATATTGATCAGAAGATCTGAGGATTTATCTGAAGTTTTGTAAATTCGTTTGAAGTTTCGTAAAGACTTTTCAGAAGTGGCAAAGACTTTTTTGAAGTTTCAAAGACTTTTTGAAGCTTCAAAGACTTTTTTGAAGACCTGTTAATTTCTCGAAAGTTCCGTTAACTATTCTGATGTTCCAAGGATTTCTCTGAACCTCCGTGAACTTTTGTTAAGGTTGTTGAGCTTCTCTTTTTCAATTTTTCTGAAATTCTTGGAACTTTGTTGGAGCTCTCGAAGCTTCTCCATACTTCTATGAATTTCTCGGAACTTTTCTGAAATTTTAAGGAACACTCTAAAATTATAGAGAGCTATCTGAAATTTATGTGACTTCCTTGTAGCTTTGGAAATTTTTTAAAGTTCTCGAAACTTCACTGAAGTTCTCTAGAACTCAGTTTTCTCTGTTCTCAGGACTTCATTGAAGTTCTATTCACTTCACTGTAATTCAACTGGCATTTCTAATGTCCTTGGAACTACACTGTGGATATTGGGACTTGCATGTTATTCTAGACACTTTCCTGACATTCTATGTACTTAACAGATGTTTCACGGAGGTGTATTGAGCTTTCGAACGAACTTCTTTGAAGTTTCGTGTGATTTTCACCATAAACTTCTCTGAAGTTCCAATGATTTCTCCAAAATTCCATGAACGTTTCTGAACATTCAGAGACTCCTCTAGAGTTTCGAGAACTTCTGTGAAGTATCAAAGATTTTACTGAAGGTCTCGGAATTTTTTTTGAACTCTTGGAATTTTGCTAAAGTTTTCGGTCTTATTTTATGGTTCTTGGAACTTTTCTGAAATAACCGGAACTTTTTTGAATATAACGGAACTTCTCTAAAGTTTTCGGAACTTCTCTGAAGTTTTCAAAACTTTTCTGAATTTCTAGAGAGTTATCTGAAGTTTAAGGGAATTCTCTGAAATACTAGTAAAATTCCGAGAACTTCTCCTAAGTTCATCGGACAACAATTAAACTTAATTAAGTTCTTAAGTTTTCAGGATTTCATTGAAGTTCTTAGAACTTCACTGTCATTCCAGTTACATCCCTGAAGTTTTTGTGACTTCACTGGTGATATCGGGACTTTGATGTTTTTTTAAAATTTTGCTGACATTATACGGGTTTTCCTAAAGTCCTTGTGACTAGCTTGGAATTCCAAAAAGCTTCTCAAATTTTTGATGTTTACTAATCTTTTCTCAGATTTTTTGAAGCTCTCTAGACTCCACTGATTTTTTTTTAGATTTCTCTGGACTTTAGTCTCGAGACTTCGAAAACTGAAGTATTCCGCCTTCATTGAAGTTTTCTGGACTTTTCTGAAGATTTTGGTACTTCAAACAAATTATTGGAACATCACTGGAGTTCACCGAGTATTTCAAAATTTCTCCTGACTTCACTGAACTTTTTGGAATATTCCTGAAATTGTAAAGTCTATTCATTCAGGGACTTTTCTGGGGGGAAGGGAGGGGGGGTTTGACCAAAGTCCAAGACCAACGCTCCACACAAAAATTAAAAAAAATAATTGGAGAACAGTCAACTAGGGGGAGGGGGTGAGGGTCTGATATTTTCAAATATGAGCCTACAGGGTTCATGACTAGGCCCTAAGGGCTTCGATGATTTTCTCTATAATGTTCTGAATGAATCGAAACTTCCCTGAAGTTTTTGGAAGATATTAGGACTTTTAGGACTTTCATGTGATTCTTGACCCTTTCCTTATGTTCATGGACTTTTCAGGACTGCAGATAAAATTTTTCGGGTTATTTTAAGATCTCGGAACTTAGTTGAAGTTTTCCGAACTTCACTGAAAACCTAGGAACTTCAATGAATTTCACTGGATATCTCTAAAGTGCTTGAGACTTTTCTGAAGTAGTCAAGACTTTTTCGAAGTTCACTAAATTTCCCTGATATTATCAAAGCATCCCTGAAGATCTGCGCACTTCAATTATGTTCTCAGGACTTCTTTGAGGTTCTCAAAAGTTCACGGAACTTCCTTGAAGCTCTCGGAACTTTTTTCTAAATTCTAGAGATTGGCCTGAAGTCTTAGGAAGGTTTCTGAAATTCTATTCTAAATAGTTTGCTCCAGTTTACGGGACTTCGTGAGATTTTACCAAGTTTACAGGATTTCAATTCAATTCAATTGAATTCTGAAATTCTCAGGACTTCACTGAAGTTTTTCGATCTTCACTGTAATTGAAGGGACATCATTGAAGTTTTTGGAACTTCACTGGAGATATTAGGACTTCCATGTAATTCTTAGAGTTTTGCTGACATTATAGGGGTTTTCCAGAAGTTCTTAGGATTTTCTTGAAGTTCAAAAAAAATCCCCAAATTTTTGAAGTTCACTTTTCTAAATTTCTCGAAAATTTGCTGATGCTCTCCAGACCCAACCAATTTTTTTTTTAGATTTCTCTGGGCTTCACGTAACTTCTCGATAACTGAAGTATTCGGCCTTCACTGAAGTTTTCTTGACTTTTCTGAAGATTTTAATACTTCACACAAATTACCGCATCTTGACTGAAGTTCACCGAATAATTCAAAAGTTCTTCGGACTTCACTGAAGTTTTTGAAACTTTCTTGAAACTGTAAGGGCTTCGTTGAATTTCTCTATAATTTTCTGAATGTTTCGGAACTTCACTGAATTTTTTGGTTCCCCCCATGTTGGGACTTTCATGTAATACTTGACCCTTTACTGATATTGATGGACTTTTCAGGGATGCACTTAAATCTCGGGACTTAGTTGAAGTTCTCCGAACATCATCGAAAATTTAGGGATTTTAATGAAGTATATCTAAAGTGCTTGAGACTTTCCTGAAGTAGTCAAGAGAAGTTTTTAGAACTTTACTGGAAATATCAGGACTACCATGTAATTTTTGGAATTTTTCTGTCTTTCCTGAAGTTGTTGAGACCCACTTCAAGTTCAAAAAAAATTACACAAAATTTTTGAAGTTCACTAATCCTTTCTTAATTTCTTGAACATTCCCGGATGCTTCCAGGTTCACCACCAGATCTTGAAGCATATCAGAATGTAAGCATATCAAAACAAGACTTATAATGAAACAATTGTAGCAATGGTCTACTTTGATTGACGACAAATAAAATCATCTGACTTGAACCTTGTCATAAACGAATTGATGAATTCAGTTCAATAATTTTCCACTGGAGCTCATGTTCAGCAAAAACGCAAACCTGCCTTCGGGGATTGACGCCCATGGTATCGAATTCAGTAAAAGCTTCAGATATTAAGTAATGGATATCGAGATAATGTCATTCTAAAAACATTCCCAGCATGTTGCCTTCGTCTTAACCCTGGATTTCATTCCTCCGCGTGCCACCAGAAGATAAGGCTTATCACGTTCGCACACGTTGAACTTTTCCTTTAGCATGTTTATTCATAAAAATGTCGACAAAAACGTCCAATAATTTCCACATTGCCACCCCCCAGCTCAACAGACAGCATAGAAAATTGAAAAGTTTTTAATTCGAGCAAATAATTCCAACCGGTGCAGCATTTCCTCTTCATTCCATTATGCTACTAGCTACGAGTAGCGCTGCCGTCAGCATTTCCCGTTTTCCACTTCCTCCGAACCCCTAGCCAAATCCGCGGATACTGAGGCGGGCAGGGAGAATCGAAGCCGAGAATAAATTTAATTTCCGATACATCATCTCCCCTGCCATAGCAGTAAAAAGCAGCTAAAACGGAAAACAATACTCAGAAAAGAAATAAGAATGTCAGGTGTGGAATTCCCATTATTTAAACACCGTGCGGCGATATGATGATGGCAGAGCGAAAATCTCCCTGCCTTTTTATCAAGGCCGCGGAAAAATTTGCCTGATGTTTGATTTCCGTGCATTCTGATTCGCAATCAAATTTGCACGAATTAGAGACCAGAAAAAAAAATCAATAGACATCCCAGCCCTAAGTCAGTCCGGTAGTATTCGTTTTTGGATAATTCAAGTGAAGAGAACTCAAAATTGAGTGAAATCAGTCGGCCGTGCGTAAAACACATCCAGCGAAGCGAGAAATTCTACTGGATGGGAAAATTGTTCTCGGCTGTCTGTTCGGTTGTTCTCCCGTTCCCATGACACACGGCGAATAACACCGAGCATACTTAGAAGAGGTACTTGTTGTCTTTTACCGGCACTTACTCCACCGTCCAAGACAAAGGGAAGCGAAACCCAAGTGGCTGCGCGCGTTAAATCTTCCCAAGCAGCGGCGGAAATGGAATTTACTGTCCTCGTTGACGGTGATTCGCTGACAACAGCCGGAGAAGGGTTGCGATAATGCTGACAGAACAGGATTATTCCGGAATTCATTGCGTGGCGAAAAATTCCATTTTCAATGGAAATGAGACTTTGATATGCTGAGGAAATTGTCGATTAAGGTGATGGTTGCTGGAGTCGACGAAAATAAGAGGGATTAACTATTTCGCAAGATTTTGCGTGCAAAATGTGTCACATTTTTCGCACGAAATCGTCCTGGTTTCCTAGATTCATGCCATTGAAAAATCAAAGTAATAAACGCATCATCTTCACTGTCGAAGATTTCCAATAGACAGTTATGAAGGTGCCGCTTTTGGCACCGCCTTACGGTAAGCAGAGAGGAGTTGGAGATTTTGCATGTTAAGGGATTAATCTACACTTCCTTTTATTAGGCTGAACCTTTCCATCCGATCTGGTTAATATACTCTGACGGCTGCTGTTGATGGAGGTCGGGTAAGGTTATAAAGCTTGGATGGGTTTTGTTTACATTTTGCGGTCGTATTCAGCTTGGTAAATTGCCGGCTTTGATTAGATGCAAATCGATTTATTCTGAGATGAAGACTAAATTGAGTGGTTATTCCGGTTCAAATGTATATTTTCACTCAACTGGGAATTACAAATTAGGAGTTTTACGGAATGGATGTGAGATCAAAGCAGCAATGAGAGGAAAAGAAGACTACAATAAATACCGTACTCGAAAAAAATTAGACACATGAAAATTGTCGGCAGAAAGCCATACTTAGTCTGATTTTCTTCAAACTTTCAGGGATTAAACTACAACATTTTGATTACGTTCCATTTCATAAGATTATTGGATCTCCTCTCCATGATTTAATTCCCGCACTTTGCTTTTGACACCAGTCATATGGTCTTGGGCAATAGTCTTCTTTTGATACTTTTACCCTCCCGTTCTTCTAAGCCAGCTCGTTCTCGAATACTTTACGAAGGTTGTCCTTCGTGGTTTACGAAGTTTGTCCTTCACGATGGCCCAAAACATCTCAGTAGAACGATGTGGGCGATGAGTTCAACAACATTGTTATTTCTGTACCAGTCAAACACAGGCTGCACGTAGAGTCTTGCAATGATAGCAGGCGCTTCTGGAGGCACTCATCTCCTTAGATTTGCCCATACATGGTACCCGTCGTTATGTATGGCTACCTCATTTCTCTACACCCACAGATGGCCTTCCAAACCAAAAGATTTTTTGCGAAATTGTTCTTACCTCCCCAGGAACGGTCAGCTGTGATGAAGCATCGTAAAGCTCCTGCCCCGACAATTGCTTTGGGTTCGCCTTGATGTAAGTCTCGTCGTTCATGCACCTCCGTTTCGTCAGCAACTTTTGGTACAGTTTCCTGGCACCGGTTTTGGTTACCGGTTTTTTGTTTGTCGCTACGGTTTGGTGCCTTTCCGACCACTACTGTTACAATTGTAGTTCTTATGTTCTAAACTCAAGGACAGTTTGGATTACCCAGATCATCCAGTTTATCTTATAATATTTCTTTCTGCGCTCGAAAATTTTCACTGAATATCGTTGAACATAAAGCGTTAATTTGTACAGCCCAAAGAACTATAGTTACAACTGTAGATCTGCAGTTCTGAACTCAAGAACATTTTGAATAACCTAGATCATCCGAGAAATATAAAAAAACGAGAAATTAATAATACGTATTCACAAGTATCATATTTTTAAGCACGTAACAGCGCGTTACGTTATTAATAAAGCATTTAATGTTTCATTCTGAACTACTTCATTTTCAGGATGTTCGAGGTCGTCAATCAGGCCTTAAACTCATATGTTTTTTTTTTTTTTCATTTTTCCCAAATAGAATAATTCGCGAGGAACAAATTTGCCGGGAACGGTGTATTTTTTTTCGGTCTGTGATTTAATTTTTCAATTTTCCTTTTGGGGTCATTTTTGACCCGTAAGGCCTGATGAAGCACCAATAATGTGCGCATTTTAATTTTTCGACTATTTTCGGAAGTGGATTCTTTTTTTTTTCTTTTTTCCTTTATTATCGAGATTTTCAGCCCTGGGCTGGCGCATCTCCCGTCGTAGTCACTCAAATACCTTTTGGGTATTTTCGTAACTTATCCGGGGGTGAGATTTGAACTCGTGGCTTTGGCGTGAAGATATGGATGTTAACCACTACGCTGGGGTCGCCCTACCAACCCCCCCCCCCCCGGAAGTGAATTCTACTCCCTGCCAAAGGTGGAAAAAAGAGCTTGTGGGCATATTCTTCAGTTTCTTGGTCGCCTTTTTTTTTATCAAATCATCCGTTTGGCCACGATATTATTTAAATATACTCTCCTCTTCAAATTGGCCCAGAACTTCTCGATTGGGCGGAGCAGAGGAACGTTGGGAGAGTTGGCATGCTTGGGCATCAATGGATCCTTCGGCATGCTTGAGCAACCATCACGTTCCGCTTCGCCGGGAAGATCTCTTTTACCAGAATTTTCAGCCGTTGTTTCTGGGTTTCCGCTTGGTTCTCCAACACGGCTTGGACAGACGGTTCTGCATGCGGATATCCATGTTGGCTAAATAGTCGCACCAACCGCCCGGCCCAATGCACGGAAAAAAAATGGCCACCTTGCCTTCCGTCTTCCGTTGGAACTTCTGTTGAATCCTCCGGTCGCTTAAAACGGTCGAACGGCCAGATCCAGATATCCGCTCGATAGACTCTCCATTCTTCAAATTTTCACACACTCCCGGTTCATTTTACTCAATTTTTGAGTACAATTGTATACAATCTCTTTCTCTCACACGGTAATGATACTAAATTTTCGTTAAAAAGTGGATCAATTCAATTTTTGAGTAGATCCACTTTTTACGAAAATTGAGTAACATTTCCGTGAGAGAAAAAGAGATGGTATACAATTGAACTCAAAAATTGAGTAAAATGAAGCGGGAGTGCAGCATATAGGCAACTACACAGTTGAAATTATTGTGTAATTTTTTTTTCATGCACATAAAAAGAGCATGCAAATAACTTCAAAATCATATGAGTTTTTCTAAATTTACGCTATTTGGAAATTATTGTAACATTAACTCAATTGAATCAAAGATCAAATAATCTACTTCAGATGACCGCATCGTTGATTATTATTACATGCAAGCTTTTTTAACACGATGGATGGAAAGATACACATGATGAGAGTGACAAGGATAATCGTAAGGAACCAACAATATGAAATGTCAAAACAAAACATTCTAAATTCAAAACATTCTAAATGAATGTAACTTGAGTAGACGTGGAGAAATCTCAAAACAACAATGACTTTGAAAACGGCAATTCAGTGAAACTGATGCACTTGTTTGCAATTAACATGCACCAGATTTTTGCTTTGCAGTTACAAATAATTGTCCTCTGTTGTCTTAGGCCTGGGGATCGCAAATGACAGCTGAATGAGCAAAGCAGCTCATATGGATTTACTCAATAAACAGAAGATTCTTATTTTCACGATTGATGTTTCACACCTATTTACACCATCAAGCAGGGTTGCGGCTTATCAATTTTGACTCAGGCATATTCATTTGCCAATATCTCCTTTCAGAGGGTCAATTTCAAAATATGATGTATCATGAACTTGTAGTGCATGAGTAGACCTACAACTTTGTGTAACAGTACATTGCTCTAACTCCTATATCTTCGACATGAGAGCGTATATTCACAGTGATCTTCACGTTGATATTCGCGTGATCTTCACCGCGAATATCATCGCGAAGATCACTGCGAATATATGCTCTTATTCCTCAGATATAAGAGATAGAGCTATGTACTGTTGAACAAAGTTGTAGGTCTACTCATGCACTACAAGTTCATCATACGTCATATTTTGAAATTGACCCTCAGAAAGGAGATATTGGCAAATGAATATGCCTAAGTCAAAAATGATAAGCCGCAACCCTGCCATCAAGTTTTGAACCGCTGTTATATCCACCTTATTTGATGCTGAACGCAAACTTGGCTTGAATTATTTTACACTTCCAACTGTTTTTTGAGTTCTCTTGGGGTTTCTCGTAAAGATTGCCCAATATTTTTCAATTAGACGCAGTTCCGGCGAGTTTGGAGGGTTTTACTGTTTAGATAAGAGCACTATTGGCGGTATACCATTTCTGAGTAATTTTTCGTAAGAAGCAAGGTCTGGCCAAAACAGCACGGAACAACTGTGTTTCTTAAAAAATTAGCGTTTTAGCAAGCATTTCTTTACATAAATATCTTGGTTGACAGTGCCAGTTGTCACGAAACTTTTGTTTTTTAGCTCACAGGTTCAAATTGCCTACCAAATCGAATATTTCTTCGGGAACTTTGACATTTTTTTCTTATCTTGAACCTTTCTTTTTCCGGTAGCCGTATAAAACTCTTGACCTGGGAGCTGCTTGACATCAGCGTTGACGTATGTTTCATCGTACATGACTACGCAATCAAACTTGGTCAACAAACTCGTGCACAACTTACGCACTATTGCTTTGGCTGTTGTGTTTTGCTTATCATCTCGATTTGGTGTCGCTGTCCCCTTATATTTTGACAGTTCGGGTCGTTTTTTTTTGCTTTTTGCGCTGTTGTGTGGGACTTTCCGAATTTGTTTCCGATATCTCTGATGGAAAGGTTGGGATTTCGTTTCCGGTCGTTGCGGCTTTCCTGGTTTCGAACAGTTCTCAACAGTGCTTAAGTTTTTATTTTAAGATAAATATATTATTCTCGCCCATGCTAGCAGCAACGCCATCATGCATGAGTACCATAAAAGAGAAACGGCGATTGGCTGGTCTTCACGAAAAACATTTCGTGCATGATACCAATAGGGTAAATGCTATCATTTCACCAGATAAAGAGGAATACATATGTTTCCTACAATATACGACACATTTGTACTGTACATAGTAAATCCTTGTTTACAAAACGAGTGAAAGCTGCGCAGCATTTGTAGTGATGACGTAATTCTGGCGGTGTGCTGAAGACGAAGGGTCTTCCCGGTGAGTTGTTGGGAACGACGATGATTTGTTCGACCGTGCTGACGTCGTAGATATCTTGATGTCGTTGAGTTAACGGCGGATTGCCAGTGGACGGTTGCTTTCCCACAAGATGGCTGCGTGACCTCTTGTGCTATGGCTGAATTAAAGGTGCGGAAGGAGTGATAGCTGGACGGAAAGCTTCCAATTTTCTAACCGTCGAGAGCGTCCGGAATAACCGTTCCCTCGAGGTAGCAGCCCGGTTTCCCTTATGACCCGGCTTCACGTACCTTTCCGGTTCACCGATGCGAGGACTAAAAACGAACTAGTAACTCTCGGTTTGAGTTCGGTCCTACGTACGATATTTGACGACGAACGGTGACCGCGCTCTTGGAACCTTACCACCAGGGTTTGTAGCGTGATGGTGGTTTCTACATCAGTTTTGGACGACTGTCGGGTGAGTTTCGCTCAATCCCTTTGATATTTTTTTACAATATAATAACTACGTAGACATATATTGTAACTGCTATGACATGTTGTTCAAACAAGCCTAACGTGCTTTCACAGCTTTGTTTATTTTTATCATTGCTTACAAATATTTTTTACACGTTGTTTGAGTCACCCTCAAAAAGTTGTGTTTCCCATATATTGAATTCTGTCCACTAGGGAGCCATATGAAGGCTAGCAAGAGAGATGCTTTAGAATACTGTTTTTCCAAGTTTTATCCTACAAATAAGATTTTTCCAAGTATTATACTCACGTGCCGGAAGAGGTATTGGCATTGGAGTTTCAAATGATCAGTGTTTTCAACCGTTTGGAATGCTTTATTGTGGTCCGAAATCGTTGTTAAAATAGAATTGAACTGGAGTCGCAGATTACCCAGCGCATCACCGATCTTTTATGTCAGCTAGTGCCGTACTCTCATCCAGTCAAACATCACAGTTAAGCATATGAGAGCTTCCTTCTAAAAAGGAAATTTCCGTGGAAATTGATTTCCATTTTTGACTGATTCAGCAAGACTGAAATCCTCCACATGATCGTTAGTGAGGGTCGAAGTGAGGTTTGTCTCTTGGTGAAGTGGGAAAAATCACCTGCAGTGACGTTACACTCCTGGGCAAATCAAATGGAGAGTCACGTCATTGCACTTTTCTCACTTCACCAAGTGACAAATGTCCCTTCGACTCCTAGAATTACCGTCACAGTCTGGAACCAATAGTTCGTATTTATATTCATCGAGCACCAACAAGAATCGGCATCTTTTGATTCATGAATCTCGGAAACTTTTCGCAATTATTTCGAAATTTCGAACCAGCTGAATCAACACCAATCAAACCCAAACGAAGCAGGCGGAGTTCCAAAACAAAACACACACATGGACGTCATTATACACAATTTGGAACAACGGCGGAGAAAATGGGAAATAGTTGATCTATTTTTGAAGGTCTATATTTTTCGAACTGCTAAAAAACTAAATCAAAATAATTGAACACTGCTAAAAACGGCTTAACTTTCTGGAAGTTTTGAAGGAACACACGTTTCACTTCTCAACAAATCTAATCTTTCTACTCGGATTTTAAAGACCGTGATACTTTTACTCCTCTTGTGCGAGCGATAATGAACGACCTTAAGGATTTTTTTTTTCTTCTGGAAACCTTGAAGAAGAATTGCTTATTATTAAGTAAAATTCAAATGGCGATAGCAGTTCGGCGCCTTCTTGAGTTCAAACAAAAGATTAAAAAAGAGCTATTCAGGAGCCATTGCTACATTCACTGAAGTGTATACCACTTTGCTTAGCCGAGACGCAAACCGCTTGAAACATTTCCCCACCGAAGAAAGTCAAGTCGCCGCCTGTACAAATAAATGAATTCATAAAAGAAAGAAAGTCAAGTCGACAGGCAAAGACAGGTTATATTTGGGTTTTGCTTTGGAATTTGAATCATCAAGCCGAACTTACGAACTCAAGCATAATTTTATTTAAAAGCTGTGGTAAGAACTACTAAACGAAGGTTTTTAACACAAACAAAAGTAAAACCAAACACAAAATAAAAGAACAAGCCCCACCCTCATCGTGCTGGGCCATACTGTTCAACGCCTTAGTATATAGCAAGCGGGACGAACCGGAATGATTTCATAAGGGACACGAATGGCAAGTTTCCAGTGGCCTGAAATTGTATCATTGCATTGGGTAGACATGATAAACGGTAACTGTCCGATTATCCGGTCTTACGAGACTCTGTCCCCCATACAACAACTAGGCGGCTTAGTTGGCGGATGGACAAAGCCTTGTCCAAACCCCAACTGAGAGCTCGTGACGAAAACTGAAATTATTTTGGTTCATCTCGCATGCTATATACTAGCGTTGATAGCGTAGCCCTGAATGAAGAGAGGCACGAAAACACAGATCGAAGTCAAATTCTAAAGAGGGGACGGACCGCAGTTATAAAATCAGACACCGCCAGCAAAGCAACATAATTTTGCAGCTGAGGGGTGTGTTTATTTCTGTATTCATCGTGGAATGAAATAAAAAGAAAAAGACAATTTGAACGATTTGTTACCTGTTTTTGATGACCCAGATAGGGAAAATCATATTTTCAACCTGTTTCTAGCAGACTTGTATGGGAGCAAAAGTAGGTAATTTTTAACCAAAAAATTGAGCTTCTTATACTAATAGCACTTAGTTGTAATTTTACTGTATTAATTTTGAAACTTTTTCTGAACAAATAGTGTATATAAAGGGTGTATTCGATAAAAATGGCACACAGAAAATCTTCTGTAACTTTTGAATCGTATGAGTAAAAAACCTAGAAATTTGAGTAGATCTTATCCATTGTGTATTATTTACATCTGCCAAGTTTCATAGTTATACATTCAGTAGTTCCAGTCATGTCGTCGATACAAGAATTGTCCATGAGAAAATTTTGTGCACTCACAATCAAAATCCAGGGGCGTCCCACCGGTGGATTGCTAAAAGGCTTGGAATTGCAAATACAACTGTGTCTCGTGTAATAAGAACCGTCTGAGTGTCCAAAGGAAGGAAGGGAGTGGTCGTAAAAGTGGTCCAATGGACAGTAAAATGGCCAGGAAAGTCGTACAACAATTCAAGAACCGTCCAAACATGTCAATTCGAGATGTCGCTAAAAAGTCTAAGGTGTCAGTCGGTTTTGTGCAGAAAACCATGAAGCGTGCTGGGTTACATGTTTACAAAGTGCAAAAAGCCCCAAACCGGAATAAAAAACAAAACATCACTGCGAAAACCCGCGCCCGGAAATTTTACACGAAGCTGCTCACCAAATCCGGTTGCATCGTGATGGATGACGAAACATACGTCAAGGCCGACTTCCGTCAACTTCCTGGGCAAAAATATTTCGTTGCCAAGTCGAAGTTCGATGTTCCGGAGGATGTTCGAAAGAAGAAACTATCGAAATTTGCAAAGAAGTTTCTAATCTGGCAGGCGATTTGCGGATGTGGTGAAATAAGTGCTCCCTTCATCACTTCCGGAACAATAAACGGTGCGATTTACACGGAAGAGTGCCTTAAGAAGCGTCTCTTGCCATTCATTAAGAAGCACAAAGGATCAACTCTGTTTTGGCCTGATCTAGCATCCTGCCACTACGCTCGAAACGTATTGGAGTGGTACCGAGCCAACGGAGTCAATTTTGTGCCAAAGGATATGAACCCACCAAATTCACCGGAACTTCGTCCAATTGAAAAACTCTGAGCAATTATGAAAACGGAACTTCGCAAACATCCCAAAACTATAAAAACAGAGCTAGAATTGAAGAAAATTTGGGTAAAAACAACAAAAACACTGGGAAAATCGGTTGCACAAAATTTGATGGGTGGAGTGAAAAGGAAGGTGCGGGCATTCGGGATGGGAGACGAAATTGAATAAAACAAATGTTGTAAATCAAAACTCATTAGTAGTTCTTCATTCCCTGAAAATTTCAAGAAAATCCGATAATCAGTTTAATTTTGATGAGTATATATGTGTGTGCCATTTTTATCGAATACACCCTTTACAGCAGGATGGAGCGCCGTGTCACACGTCCAATCGAACCCAACAATGGTTGAACGATAACATGAAGTTTTGGCCGAAGAATTTGTGGCCCCCATCCATAGTCCAGATCTTAATCCATTCGATTGTTCGATTTGGGCAAATGTTGAAGCACGAGCCTGCTACACATCACACCCTAGTGTGAAAACCCTGAAGTCAACCATAACTACGTCCGAAAGGCATGCTCTGGCTTCCGGCGTCGGCTCGAGGATGTTATTAATTAAAATAGAGGACACATATTCCATAAATTTGTTTAAAAGGACTTTATAAGTTGAATTATTAGTTGAAAATGGGATTTGAAAGAAATCGAAAAAAATGTTTGCATTATTTTCTGCCGCACCCTGTATGATCTATAGGACGAAGAGTTGGCGTGTTCCAAAGTAGGCTTTCATGCATGGCAGAATGTGGTCCTTTAAAATGTTCATGTAAACCTCGGTATTAACTTTTAATCCAGCTTTGATATACACTGAAGTTTTTTTTTACGACGGTAATGGTACCGCGTAAAAAAACTTCAGTGTATACTCAAAAATAAATCTTGCATTGAACTGAAAACATTTTCTATTCCAAAACGTTTGTGTCCAGATGGTGTCCAGACAAAGCCTTAAACCGCTAAAAGCAGAATTCTATCGATTGGCCAAGCTTGCGCGACTTCACTCCGGATCACTCGAGCTGTTCTATTCTGTACACCTGAAGCAGTATTAAAAATTCAACCCTTAATCTTTAGCAATAAAGTCCCAACAATTGCTTCATTACTGGCATCTTTCGGACTCTTTCCTCATAACTCGTTTGTCCGAAATGCCTTATTTAAAAAGCAATGAGCATATTCCCACCCCCCCCCCTCCCAGAGAACCTCATTGCTGTTTTCCCCTTTCCCCCTTTCCTCGGATGGGCCCGTTCTAAAACCGCATTTCCTCAAATGAAGCAACATACACACAGACACAATCTTGCTCTCCATCGCTTCACTGTTGATTCAGCTGCCAGCACCTGCCTGATCCGGGCAACGCAACATAGCAGCACAGAGCAGCAGCGGAGACCACAAACCACTCTTGTTTCATTCCGAGTGCCCGGGTTTGTACCGTTTCTGGTGTGTTTTCAGAATTTTAAATAACATATCCCCCCCACCCCATGTCCTGCCCCTCGCCAAACAGCTGCTGCGCTGGGGAGGTTGAACTGATGAATACATTTGCCTCCACACATCAAGAGGGAATTGCGCGAGGAAGGTTTCTTGCCATTCCGCTGGACGCGCAAACCTGTTCGGGTCTTATCCGGTGCACTGGCTGGCAGAGACAGTAGGTCACCACCTTCTGAAAGGGTGGGAAGACGGGCGGCGAGGATATCGCATATGGAACACGGTAAGGTAAGCTAACGGTTTTCACCGGTCGGCTGTTGATGAAGCCCTACGGAACCCGGCCCGTTTGACACCCGAACGGGGTCATTCTGGGTGAGGTGTATTTATCGCTGCGGCCGTTAATGCGTTCCGGTGCGTACGGAACGGGTTTCCCATTAACAGGTGCCCACTTTTTTTTCCCCCGGGACAGAGTAACGCGATTGTTTCCGCACCGAAAGTGTCAAATTATGGCTGTCGTTCTCCAGCGGAATAACGGTGCACATTCGGAGAATATTAATGCGATTGTGGGACTGATGGATCGTAAAGTCAGAGGACAAATAAATTACGATAATGAATAATGGATTCGGAGAACTGACCGACAACGAGTTTTCCGTTGTTGAAACATATTTTGGAACAATCGTAATGAGTTTGCTATCAACAATTACCGATAATTGATTTCTTTTTTAATCCGTTTTTTGTTATTAATTTGCCAAATACCATCGGTTCATAACTTTAATTTTATGGTAAGGTAATATGAGCATATTGCAGGAAGTTGCTCTGTTGCGAAATAATGGCACGTCCCTTAGAATTTTAATTGTGTTATTGTTCGAGCGAGTGCTATATGGTGAGAAGGTGGGAGGCAATACGGAATCGTGCGGGAAAGATAAGTTTTAGGAGAATAGAAACTGTTGGGTTGTGGGGAAGCAGGCTTACCCACTTTAATTCATTATATTGGTGGGAAGTGGGGGGCTTAGCAAACGAAAGGCGATGTAGAAAAGTTGTGGTATTATTCTCAGCATACGTTAATGCGATATAAGAACGGTTCCAGGCAGAGGCAAGGTGAACAGTTTCTATTACTCTATGGATAATGCTCAACCTTGCGGGTGCCGAAAGTGTTGTACGAAGCCGAATTAATTGATGGGCTTAATCATAGGTGAACGGTGAACGGTGATTCCTCCAGTAGTTTAGGTACGAGAACCGTTCAGAATCGGATAAGTCGGTACAGCTGACTGGAACTAGAAAAGGTGACAGACATCGGAAATGGATGAAAAGCTTGTACGTGCACCAAAGAGGGGACCGACAGCATTTAATTAAATTGAGTTGCCATACCGGAAACGATCCGATGAACGGAAGGTGACTCAACTTCCTTCCTATTTTATTGTCATGATTGGCATTTTGATTGTTCAGATTAGTGTTCAATAGATTCAATGAGAGGTTTTTTGTTAATGGTTTGTCCTGTTAACTCAATTTAATCAAGCATCATTACTTCTTTGCTATACAGGATTTATATCAAAAGACTACTGTAGCTTTCTTTAGCATTACTCTGATGTGATGTGATGTGATAAAAACCCACCATCAGAGCAAAGATTACCTATGGCTGCAGGACTATTCTCAGCGGGTTGTTCTGAGAGAATAGCCTACGTAATGGCTTGTTGTAGCAAGGTCAGTCGATCTCAGTGAGGACCTTCGGTAGACTACGGTCAGAAGGCCACGTGCCTTCGTATGACAAGAAACTGGCGACTCCACGAACCCTTGTTCGGCCAACAAATCTTTCGATTGCCTTACCCATGTAACAATTTCAGTTTTAATCTAGTCGTATAGCACTCCTCCTGGCTTTGTTGATGAAACTACATTCAAAACTGTTTTGTCCACCAACACCTCCTCTATGTATCTTTAAAGCCTAAATGTGTACAAAGTGGCCCACTCTATAGACGGTTGTGAAAACAAATTAATAAAACCTTTCTAAGACCATAAATATTTTGAAAATATTCTAGTGAAAGATGTTATGACCACTTGAGATCCTTCATAAAACCTATTGGCCGCCATCAAAACCAGCATAGGGCCAATTGGCCAGAGCTGTCAAACTTCACGGCGATATCGTGGTTGGTTCTTGTTGTTCTGCTTTGTTCGATTCTCTGCTCTTCTGATTCATTCAACAGTAAATAATGGCTAAGAAAAAAGTTCCAGTGTTGCGGGAAATAATGTTTGATAGCAAAATATACGAGTTTTGTATAGGTTATCATGCTACAAATCATATGCGCATTTAATTTTATGGTGAGTATTGGCATAATAAGAGCTGAAAATTAATGCGCCTCGGAAATTATGCGAGTTTACAACAACAAAAACCAAATTGAAAGAAATATAATCGATAAATTAATCATGAAACTCCTGAATATTGTGAAATTCTATAAGGTTATCTAAACGAATATCGACACCGGTCTCAGATCTACAGTTCAATTGTATTACATTTAAAATTTGATGTTTTTATTTTTCCACATTTAAATTATTTCATACTAGCTGATCCCGGTGCGAGCGTTGCTACGCCTGCAACTAAATGAATGAACATTACAAAGAACGCTTTTTTTTTAAATGAGTTTTTTTTTGAGTAATAAGGAGTTCAAACTACTATCAGAACATTCTTCTTACCCAGACAATACACAGACAATTGTGGCTTAGTTACCTGGATAATTCTCAAGATTGGTTGAAATTTTTTTTTTTGAATTCACCATAGAAACATTTCTTGCATTGAAAAAACCCCGCATACCATTTTTGATTCAATTTGCTTGATTAGTTCTCAAGCTACACAGAAATTTGTGTTTCATTTGTATGCGAGCCGGAAGGGGGAAGCGCTCTCAAACAATCATAAGACCCTTCCCCAGACCCAAAAATACCTGCATACATATTTTCACTCCGATCGGTCAGACAGACAGTCAGACAGAAATCCATTTTAATATAAATAAAAATCCTGTTTCCAATAACCCCCACATGCCAAATGTGGTTTCATTTACTTGAATAGTTCTCGAGTTATGCAGAAAATTGCGTTTCATTTGTATGAGAGCCCCCCCCCCCCCCTTTCAGAGGGAAAAGGGGTCTCAAACCACCATAGAAATATGTCTGACCTTCAAAAAAATCCACATGCCAAATTTGATTCCATTTGCTTAATTAGTTCTCGAGTTACGCAGAAATTTGTGTTTCATTTATATGGGAGATCCCTCCCTCCACTTTAAGAAGGCAGAGGGGTCTCAAATCATCATAGTAACATTTCTCTCCTTCAAAAACCTCCATATGCCAAATTTGTTTCCATTTTCTTGATTAGTTCTCGAGTTATGCATAAATTCTGAATCCTGAAACCATCATAGAAACCTTTCTTGCCTTTAAAACCTCACACATGCTAAATTTGGTTTCTTTTGCTTGGGGTCTCAAACCACCGTAGAAACATTTCTTGTTTGCCATATTTGTTTTTATTTGTTTGATTAGCTCTTGAGTTATGCAGAAAATATTTTTTCATTTGCTTGGGAGCCCCCCTTTCTAAAGGCGGGAGGGGTGTCGAACTTAATAAGATCCTTTCCCGGACCCAAAAACCCCTGCATACAAATTTGCATAGCGGTAGGGATAGTTCTCATGTTTGGTTTAAATTTGTGTTTCGTATGTATGGTAGCCCCCCTTTTCAGAGTGATGAGAGGTCTTAAATTACCACAAACACATTTCTTGCCTTCAAAAACTCACCCATACCAATTTTGGTTCCATTTGCTTGATTAGTTCTCGAGTTATGCTGGAATTTGTTTTTCATTTGCATGGGATCCCACCCTTTCTAGAAGCGGGAGGGCTCTCGAACTATCATAAGATGCTTTCCCGGACCCAAAAACCACTGAATACAAATTTGCAAAGCAGTAGGTATAGTTCTCATGTTTGGTTGAAATTTGTTTCATTTGTATGAGAGCCCCCCTTTTTAGAGGGAGGAGGGGCTTTGAACCACCATAAAAACATTTCATGCCTTAACAAACTCGTCCATTACAAATTTGGTTCCATTTGCTTGATTATTTCTCGAGTTATGCCGAAATTTGGGTTCCATTTGTTTGAGAGCACCCCCTCCCCCCTTCCTCCTCATGACGGAAGAGTCTCAAATCACCATAGAAACATTTACCTCCTTCAAAAACTTTCACATGCGAAATTTGGTTCCATTTCTCTTATTAGTTCTCGAGTTATGCAAGGATTTGTGTTTCATTTGAATAGGTTCCCCCCTTTCAGAAAGGGGAGGGGTCTCAAATCAACAAAAAACAATTTTTTGTCTTCAAAAACCACCACATACTAAACTTGGTTCCATTTGCTTGATTAGTTCTCGAGTCATGCAGAATAGTTTATTTCATTTGTATCGGAGCCCTCCCCTCCCCCCCCCCTTTTTGGATGGGGAGGGGTCTCAAACCAACATTGAAACATTTTTTGTCTTAAAAAACCACCACATGTTAAATTTCGTTCCGTTTGCTTGATTAGTTCCCGAGTTATGCAGAATATTGTGTTTTATTTGTATGGGAGCCCCCCTTTTTATGACGGGGAGGGTTCTCAAACCAACATAGAAACATTTTTTGTCTTAAAATACAATCTTATGCTAAATTTCGTTCCGTTTGCTTGATTAGTTCCCGAGTTATGCAGAATATTGTGTTTTATTTGTATGGGAGCCCCCCCTTTTATGACGGGGAGGGTTCTTAAGCTACCATTAAAACCTTTTTTGCTTTTAAAAACTCACACATGCTAAATTTGGTTTCTTTTGCTTGATTAGTTCTCGAGTTGTGTAGAAATTTGTGTTTCATTTGTATGGGAGCCCCCCTTTCCAGTGAAGGGAGGGGTCTCAAACCATCATTAGATTGTTTTCCGGTCCCAAAAATCTCTGCATACAAAATTTCACGCCAATCGGTCCTTCCGCTCGCGAGTTAAATCGTGACAAAGGAAACCCCAACTCATTTTTATTATATAGAATATTTCAATATGGCGATTGCAAAAAATCACAGTTTTGCCAAAAAGCCAATTTATCTTAGCAATGGCTACTATAAAACTATCAGGTCATTTGGTAGCTTTCCTTTATGCCAGTTAGCCGTTTAATGCATTTACTGGAGGAAAAATAGGTTTAAAATGCTTTTCCAACTGACCATAATAAGATAATATGAATGAGTTCTGAAACGGCATTTCAAAATAGCATTTTATGAGTTTATATAGTCAAAATAAAACCTTTGATAGGAGTTAAAGGAATTTTAGAAGATCGTTGTGAAGAAGCTATGTAGGTGCTCATAAACTTGACTAAAATTTTAAACCTTTTGGCATCTCTTGCTGCCATAATAAAACCGAATTGATACCAAGTGGCTTTCATAAAAGTTTAATCAAACTTAAAAAAGCTGAATGGTTTTGGCAATGTTACTTGGGTTAGGCTACCCCCAATTCTCGTTTTATAGTTGTTATAGGAACAGTGGAAATTTTTAGCATTAATGATGATTTATAAAAATGTTAAGACGAAAAAGAAAATTTCACGGCTATACTAAATCTTTGATTCAATTCACACATTTATTTTTGTTTTATTTTGTACTAGTAAATGTGCTGAGATATTGCAAATTTCTACTGTTCCTAATCAAATAGTTGTGAACAGTAAAAATGAGGAAGGAAGGATCACCAAAAAATTAACAATTGAAATAACTTACCATAAAAGCATATCAGTCTCTATGTTGCATCACACAATCAAAGAATAATACTTTCAAACGCATCTTTCACTACATGTTATTCGTATAGGACTCATTTGCTTTTATAGGCTGATCCAATATGAAATGGATCAAAAACTTAAATGCATACTGGTTCTTTACAAGGTCTCACTTTCCTTATATTAAAAAGAAATCATTTAAGACACAATTGCTATTTATACAAATTTAAATTTTGAATAATGTACATGGAATTTTACACTATAAAAATTAACTTTCTTGACCATGTGAAAAGCAGCTACAGTAAATCAATTCACTTCCAATCGTTCACTTACCGGAACCTCAACTTACCTCTTGTTGCATTATTCAGAATCCTCGTAAATTTAAATTTAATGTGATACTAACAATGGAAAATCTCCCACACGCATACCTCTACTCAGCTTTGAAAGTGGTAGATGAAGAATGATTTATTTTTATGCTCAGTATAATCTGTCGCAACATACACAGGTGCAAGGTTCCACCACTCACCTACAACGAGAGCTCTTCTCTCTTGTTTATATTCACCACCGTGTTTGCATGCGGGTAGCGAACGTGAGTCCCGCTTCCTTTTTCGGACATTTTCTACAACGCTAACGAAGTTTTCACTTCCAATCGCACCAGCGAATCACATAATGAATACGCGGCAGTGATCACAGATGAGAGCACGCGAGAGCGGTTGTTTAAAAGAGAGAGTGATTCACTCACTCCAAGCAATCTCATCACAGGCGCATACTTTCACTCTATCTATTTACTAACGAATAAAAGAGCACTTTGCTTTATCTGCGGTGAGTTATGGTTGTATCCTCTGTCAAGGTACATCGACTCAAATCAGATGGATGTTTTTGATTTGTCGACTTTTGACGAAAGTGAGTCAAAAACGCCTCAAAACTGAGTTGGAACCAGTGTTGGTGACTGCCGAAAAAATCAGTGAAAATTATTTATTCTTATCCGTGCTTGAAACAACCGTATCGATGATTGTATTGGTAAAGGCATCATACGCAGGAACTCAGAGAGTGAACAAGATTATTCGTTTTGTAGATTACTTCATTCCACCACGCAAGTCGAATGGACAACAGCTCTGCCTACTTGTGATTCACTCTTCGTTGATTGAGTGGCTATGGAAATACGACCCAGTAGGATCGCCAGATGATAATGTTCGGTGACGAGAGATGGTAGCATTTATTTGAACAGAATCTTTCATTGTCTTTTGGTCGAATGACAGTGTTGGAAGTTTTGTTATGTATGTACCGTCTAGGAAAAATCGGCCTAATCGATTGATTTTTTAATTTTCCTGTCACAGGTATCCGATAAAAGGTCGGAATCGTGTTCGAAAGAAATTTTCTTTTTCTATCCCAAACCCATGTTGAATTCTGTTAACTGAAACGGAAAAGTAAAGAATGGAAAAGAAATTTCTGCAGCAGTATCTACCTGAAAAGAACGAAAAATAAAATTGAAACTTGTAAGGTTCCCACGCAAACTAATGGGAGCTGTCACTTTTACTTTCGGAAAAATGTTCCGCTCGATTATTCCGTAAGTGAAGGTGACATTTCGTTCCATGCAGGTAAATTGTCAAAATTCCGCTTGGTAATATTGAACAAAATTCCGTAACCTCTTTACTTTTTAGGTCGATACTGGGCTTAAGTTGTGACAATTTTTCAGGACAATTGACACAATATGTTATGAACACCTTATGAATTTTATATCACATAACATGTGAGACAAACCGTTATCGAGATTTTAGTTGAATGGGGTATAGGGGTTAATTATAGAAGTCCAGTCGAGCAACTCGACTCGACACTTGTCACTGTCAAGTCGAGTAAAATTGCACATTACAGAAACCGGCTGAAACTGATCGAGTCGATAACGGATGTCAACTGTTAACTATAATGTTGAAACTTTTCCAAATGTCTTTGAAATATTACATCATGTAGTAATTTGGGACTTTCATCAATTTAGCTGTCATTTTTGAGAGCTGAAGAACAGGTATTGACTTTTTCACTTTTGTTTTGTGAATTTCTCTAATATTTTTGTTAATCAGAAAAACTTCATTGGGGCGCTGTGCCAATGTTGCGATTTGAAATACCTTGCGGGGAAGTTATTGATTAATATGTGGACAAGTGTCAATATACATATTTCAAAAATGATACAGAATAGGGGTTATTATCTAGTCATCACCAATTTATACGTGATGATACTGAAGCTATTGACATCATAATTCTACATAATTCTTTAAACATTTAACATTAAAGGTTGCTGTAGAGATATGCGTTGATCGGTCTAACTTTAACGATTTTATCTTGAAGTTCTCTGACCTTCTGGTAAAGCATTCAATCTTTTTCCTAATCTTCTGGTATCCTGAGTAGGGACTTTTTCAGAATCGAGGATTTTTTTTAAATTTTTGGAGGATTCTTTGAACTTTGGAAGAATTTTCCAAATTTTTTTGATATTGATGATTTGCTAAGCTTCTTGTTTTTTTATACTTCTCTGTTAAACTTCAGCAAAGTTTTCTTGACGATCAAATCTCTCAAACGAGGTGAGATGGAAACCAAAGAATTGTGATTCCTACATGAGGTTGTGTCCTAGCTCAAAGAACGATGGAAACTGTTGGGTAGATGGTGTTCACCATATTTTTATATGGTGCCATGAGCAATGAATATCATTATGGTCATATGAATGATTTTAGTATTGACTGCTTCTTCTGTTTGCCAGTGATTTTCACTTGAATTTCAGGGAACCTCTTTTCTGATGTTCGGCAAAGCTCTTTGCTGTCAAAATTCTGGGATGTTTTCTCCTGAACTTTAATTAAGTTTCCTCATAAACGTCTAGACAGTCACTCCTGATTTTCTTGTAAATATACATCTAACAACCCAACCTCACCTTCCAGGAACAGTTCATAATTTTTTTGCTGAACTTAGTTACTGTCTAAACTTCTTCTGAACTTCGGATAAGTTTGCTCCTGAAGCTCTGAGAAATTCCAACTTTAGTTACTAGTAGGTATCTCCTATACTTCTGAAAATTTTCATCCTGTTTTTCTCAGAAGTAATTACCCAAACTTTTGGTATTCCTGGGCTTCAAGACTTTGAGCTTCGAGCCTCATTGTGAACTTCTGAAATGTTCGATTCTGAACTTCAGGAAAGCGCTCTAGCACTTATGATTGATTACGAGCTTATTCTATTTGAACATCCTATAAGTCTCATCCTGAACTCCGAGGAAAATTTTATCAAAGCTTTGGTAAAGTCTGCTGTAGAATTTCTTGGAGAATTCCCTTAAATTTGTTGAAAGTTTCTTCCTGAATTTCTAAAAAGTACTTTTTTTTATCTTTTGGGAAGTTTTCTCTAGACCTTATGTGAAGTTTGTTCCTGAAATTCTCAGAAAATCTTGCTCAAACTACTAGGAAGTACCCACTATTCTTCTCGAAAGTTTCTTTCTTTTCTTTGAAGAAGTTACTTCATAAACTGTGAGAAATCCTCATTCTTAAATTCTGAAATTCAGAAATGTTCTTTTTTTGAACTTTAGGAAAGCTCTCTACCGTTTCTGGAAAGTTACATTAAAGTTTATTTTGGAACTTCTGATAAGTCTTTCCCTTTTGTTATTCCGACTCAAGGTTCATTCGTGGTCCTAATGAATTGAGCTCTTGGCTCTACCACTCTCTATTAAGCATTAGTTTTACTGGCTCCATGCCACAAAGCCTCTGACAATATCCACTTTAGATTTAATTAGTTCAATGAGCTATTCAAACTGACTGGCAATTTGTTTTGTTTTTAATAAGATTAGACATTTTTTGCTAGAAGTAAATAGGTTTTCTGATAATTCACCTGCAAAAAGCTGTGTTTAGTGTATTTCTTATCTTACTAAACGAATAACCACGAATCGATAAAAATCGCAGATCAAAACAAACTCTTAAACGACAAAATGTGACAGAACACTCACTAGTTTCTGAGCGATCGATTGAGTCGACCAACTCGACAAAATTTCGTTGATCTCGACATCTGTAATAGCAAAATCGCTCTGTCGAGCAAAGTGACGGTCGACTCAATTTCTATAATTCAAGCAAAACAATGCATTAGGTCCTAAGTAACATTGAGAGACTCTCTTTGTCGACTTTCTCTTTGCGTTCCTACGGCTATGTAAAAACATGTTTAACTATTTTCAATATACAGTACGCAGTATAAAGTGTGATAAAGGATCCAATACGTTGAAAACATCAGCAAATCGTTTAATAGACAAGCTATGAACCAAAGAGAAAATCGACGAAGAGAATCTCTCAATGTTACTTTGGACCTAATGCATTGTTTTGCTTGAATTGGCCCCATAATATCCATATCGTCGATTATCGTTCGTTGAACAAACATTAGCTTATTTTCTATTTCAACAAGAATGCATAAATTTTTGTTTTCTGACATATGAAAAATCTTTTCTACCGGACAGGGAAGCCACTGCATCCGTACCATTACAAACTAAGTAACCTGTGCCATTATCGGTATCTCCCAAAAACAGAAAAAACTAGCCTTAAGAAACACATGTCACCTTCTATTAAAATTTGGCGTTTAGTTGCTACATATTTCCTGTTTTTTCCCACTGTATTTACTGGCTACACTGTGCTGTTCGGCTTCCGATCCGTTTTTGCTCTGAACGCGGTACCACACAATCACCAAGTGATTCGATCGGAAGCTTCGAGCACTAGCACACAATCGAATCAGGAAACGAAAATGAATCACCGACAGAAGCCAACGAACGAATCAATCAATTGTACAAGCAAGCAATGATGAACACGCAAACAATTGGCAGGCGACGATATTCATGCTATGTTCATTCAATGCGTACCCTGGCCCATCCGTTTTCGGTTTGAGAGGTGAAGCAGAACATCTCATTCTGTGCGTCTATAGAATCAAAGAAGAGCGTGCAACGAATGATATATGATACGATTGGAACCATCCTTGGTTGGAACGGTTGGCCGTGAACAAATCTCACGCGCCAGCGTAACATTAGTGCGAAATGCCATCTCTGGTCTCCCATAGGATCAATAAACTTGGTTTAACAATCTTCAGACTTTGTTGTCCCATTACGGAAGTAACTTTCTGAAAGACCTGCAAAATGCTCCTCTACGACGACGATAACCTCTTCGTTCGATGAAAAATGCTTTCCTCGCAGACATTTTTTGAGGTGTGAGAACAACAAAAAATCAGAAGGAGCTAAATCTGTCGAATAGTGTGGATGCTGCAACAATTCGTACCCCAATTCACTCATTTTCGTGATGGTTTTTTGAGCTGTGTGAGCTTCTTCTGCAAACAATTTTTTTCATCCAGCTAGTCCAAAAAGTCACAATAATAATCAGAGTTGATTGTCTTGCCAGTTTGGAGATTATCTAGCAATAGAATTTCTTTTGCATATCAAAAAACTGACGCTAACACCTTCTTGGCCGATTTTTGGACACGAATTCGATTTGGAGCCGAAATGCCTGCTTCACTCCACTCCATAGACCCTTGTTTTGATTCAGGCTCATGATGGTAGGCGCAAGTCTCATCTATAGTGATGAAACGTGGCAGAAAATCTTTGTTATCACCAATCCTACACTGCAAGCTCCATGTTCCGTATATGCTGCTGAATTAGCGCCCAAGTAGCACATTACGATCATAATAAGATGTAGTAACTTGATTATGGCTAAGCAAGTCATATTTATGTCATCTCAACCGAATGGCAACAAGTGTGCTACTAGGGCGGTAATACACTTAACACTAGAAATTTTTACCTCAATTACACCGGATCAGTATTTCATTTGCACGGATAGTCTCAGTTCTATCTATAAAAGCTCCTTGAGGCCGGTAAAGCACTCCTCGTGTTTTCTCATGAAAAGTAAGTGCTTTATCTTCGCGTTTGTTTTGTCAGCACGTCTGTATGGGTCCCTTCCCAATGATCGATTCTGGGCATTGAGAAAGCGGACTTGCTTGCAAAAGTGGCAACATATCGCCTTGAATGTTTTTTTTTTCACTTTTTTGTCTACAGTTACTCGTCAGATGGCAGTATAAATGGAGTAAAGAAGATTTTGGGGCGATGGCAACATTCTTTCAACCTAAAGAGGTTGAAGAAATCTTGATTTTGGAGAGATGGATATGGGGCGTGACTTCATCCGCTTGATGTTTCGCCTCTTGTCGAATATTTTTTCTTTAAGCGCTCATTTGTACATAATTGAGCTGCACAACAGCCACCTCTGTGAATGTGGTGAATGTATGTTTAGTTGTAGTGTTTTTATATCTGTGTTCTCGTTCTTTTTTTCGAAAATGCGCAAGTCTAAGATTAACCAAAAATAACAGAGTTATGAGTTATGATTAGACGATTTAGAATTTATAATAAATGAACACCATACTTTAAATTCCCGCCCATCTTTCCATCCGTTAAGAGATTATTCCAGTTTACCTCGAGGCGAACACGAGTAATCGGGTTTACCTCCTAAAGCCTGTCAACGTTAAATTTTGGACACCTAACTAATAGCACAAAATCCCATTTACTCATGATTCAATCAAATCGATTGTTTATTCCACAATAATAGAGTTATACCTACATAAGAAACAGTTGATTAAGATGTTAATCCTTCTTTCTGTTAAATTCTCGAACTTTCTATGGTACACCCGGCATCAGGTTCCGTACGGTATCCTCAAATACGCCCGCCGTGACTATTTTCTATATTCTCTTGAAATCATCGGTACCATTTGCTTTCTTCTTAGAATTCCCGTTTAACTGGAGTGCAGTACTTCTCTATTCGACAAAGCTCGGGACAGTTTGGTGGATTGGCTTTTTTGGCACAAACCAAAGAGACCAAATTAGTCCAAAACAGAGCTGAGGAGTCGTGACTTCTGATAAACGGTAGCAGTAGCTTTTGCAGACATTTTTTCTTGTACACATAGTGCCGGTAGAGGTGAAACGATGTTCGACCACAACTACATATGGCCTGCCAAATCAAATACTTGTTCAGAAATTTGGAAAGCCTTCTTGTCTGGAAATGCTCGGCAACGGCGTTCCTTTGCATTGCGGTATAGAAAAAACCAGACCCGGAATCTTTTTAAAGTCTCAGAACACGAATGTTTTGTCGTCCACTATGATACAAGAAAATGTTTGAAATAAATTGGAGCAAAGCTCCTTAGCACGATTTTTGGAGGTGAAATTTTGCTTGTCATCACGGTTGGGCACCTTTTACACTTGTACACCATCAGTCCTTGCCTCTGTCTCATATTTTGTACGTATAATTTTGGCTTTCCAACTTTGCGACCCACATTTTGCACAGAAAAATTGGGATTTTTCTCAATTATGGCGACTACCTTCTAGTCCATGTGTTGGGTTTTCGATTTGTTCCACCTCCAACCTTCCGATCCACAGTCAAACGCTGGTTAAATGATTTGCAAACACAAAATACGGTACTTTTCGATAGTTTTAGTTTCTTGGCAAGATCGCGTACCGATAAATTCGGATCGTGCTATCGATCCTATAAAATGCGTCTGCGCACTTCCTTTTGATTCGACGACATTTTACCGAGTATAACAAGAATGTGAACATGTTGTAGCATGAAATAAAGTGGAGAGTTTCAACTGTCATGTAAGCGAAACATTTCTGCGATTCGTCAAATAATTCAAAATCTACACTGAAAGGAAAGTGTCCGAAATTTAACGTAGACAGGCTTTAACTATCGTTCTTAGATAACTGATGTATATGATCATGACAATATGGCTCTGTATATAGGATTCGATTGAGCCTGTACAGATAAATGAATATAATTAAATTGATAATTCATGAATGGAGTTCAGAGATGGATGAACTTTTTAGGGCTGTCGATCTGTCAAGTTTGGATGACGTCTGCGGATTGGTGATAGTGAAATTATTCACTGTAAAAAATAATGAATTTAAGCAGGCGCATAAAATTTCCCCTCGTTTAATTCCAAGCTAAAGAGAGCGTAAACAACGAAATTTCAGGCGTTACCTAGCTTAAATGTACATGGAATATCGCATTAATTTCTGCCAAATCTAGAGTTCCTTTTATGTGCATTAAACAATGCAGAAAATTACACTTAGTTATTGGACCGGGTCACCCCCGGGTTATGCTTAATTGATGAGCTTGAACATCAGTAGAAGCATGGTTGCCAGAAGGCACGAAATGCATTTACGGACTCTTATTTTTACCAGGTCCCTGAAAGTTTTGGATGAATTAGCGCGGATTGTTCTTTGTATTTTATTATTAGACTATTATCACAGAACGGAAGTATATCTTGAATGACAAATAATGATGAAGTTTTAGGGCTGTTAGTCGCGACATCTTGCGGTTGAGGTCACACAATTTACACGGAAAATAATTTAACCTGATCGAAGCTTAGACAACATTTTTAGACCTGCTGGTATAAAGAAGCAAGGTACTTACATGAAGGTTTGTTCCTCGTCTAACGAATATATAAATATAAAACAATAGATATTATTAAAGATTTGATCTAAAATAGACTTCTCTGACTTTTCTATTGTATGAATAAGAAATTGGATGCGTATGTATAGCGATTTTGACAGATGTTTCCACGGTTGAAAATAATTAGAAATTTGATATAACATGTATAGCCTGCCCGTTTGTAATATTGACTTGCGGTGTGAAGTCATTCAAAAGCATTTCCAATTAGAATCGCCTGATAATGAGTGAGATTTTAGTCGACTTTTTTATTTGAACGAAATTCTCAACATGCATTTGACTATGAAGCTTGAGCTCCAAAATGTTATAAATTTTAATGCACAGAAAATATTTGCACAGAAAAAAAAAACAGTATTCATATACACCTCTATGGAACTTTGAATGGGGATTTGCCACTTAATCTTTTAATTGTCATTTAATAAACTTATTTTATTTTATTTGAAAACTGTGATAAGCTTAAGATGATTTTGTGCTCACAAAATAAATCTTATTTAACGGAATATAAAAACCGACATTTGTTAATTGATCAAACAACCCAATTTCATAAACCGACATATGCATTTCGACATATGCAAACAACAAGTTGTAGTGAATATCAAAACTAGTTGAACAAAAATTAACACCGAGGAAAAACTATTATTTTTTGTGCAAAAAATTGAAAACACTTGGGTTTAAGTAACTCAAACCGTCTTTTATTCTCTTTATTTTTTTGATTTTTTATTTTTTTAGAAGAAATATCGGCAGGGGAGTAAATGAAAGCGTGTTTTTTGCGAAGCAGGTATCTGGAACATAAACTACCTTTACCCAAAATCTCAGATCTTAAGGACTTTAGCACCACCATGACGATAAGACAAGCAGAAGCCCACATTAATTTAAAAAA
Source organism: Aedes japonicus (assembly GCA_034211315.2). Taxonomy (NCBI): domain Eukaryota; kingdom Metazoa; phylum Arthropoda; class Insecta; order Diptera; family Culicidae; genus Aedes; species Aedes japonicus. The sequence goes on along the minus strand of JASCZW010006118.1, from coordinate 28,967 downwards.
AAAATCAGTAGCGTAGTCCCTTAGCATTGGCATGGATTAATTAGCACTATCGAAAAAATACCTCTTTCAATTTGTTCATACCTTACAACGGAATCTTCTTATAAAAATCTTCTAAGTGAGTTAAGTTATTTCTTTTAAATTACGTTAAAACTGCTTATTTTTTGAAATATATGCGTGTTTCGTATTCTATTTGCAGTCCTTCCCAGTTCCTAGTAACGGTGGTGTCTTAGTACTAAGTTATCTCGGTGATTGGAAAACTTTTAAATACACGCAAACGCAACGGGCAGGCCTTCAAAATGAGAATTATGTTTTCGGATATTAAAACCAACTGTTTGGCAAAGGTAAAGGTTTTGTTCAAAATGGGTTTTAAATTCATGAATGTGAATTTGACTTTAACTTTCTTGATCAGAAACTTGTGCATTGAACTTGTGTAGATTTGATATTTTAAATGATCTACAAATGTTTCATATAACGTTTTAGGGAATTCGACCGATGAAAAAAAGGTTTGAAAAATTAATTCAAAAGCGTAGACAAACGTCCAAGTTAGAATGAAGTATAAGTAAATATAAGATTGAAATGAAGATACATAAAAACTCTTGCAGCTTTTGCAACTTTACGAATCGCGTTTTTGTACAACAAGAGATAGAGATCTATTGAGATTAATTCATCGTTCTCTATATTGCACACGAATTGTTTTTCCAACTGGTTATTGCAGTGACGTCATCAGCGTTTCTGTTATACCTTATGTGTGTGATTTGGAGCCGTTGGTTTTTGTTGTTATGATTTTTCTCGAAGTATTTTTTCGAGACAGAAACACGGAAAATAGAGAATACTGCTGGACAACTAGTGCTATATTGAATTGATTCAGCACATCAGCATCCAACAATGTTTTCAATGCATCCAACAATTCAAAGGTGTAACTAGTGATAGTATTTCTTGATGAGAATGGAAACAAAATGGAAAAATCACAAAATGAAATGTTGTTGTTTTTTCTTCAAGTAAGCAGAGCATACTGTGATGATCATATGGCAGCAAATATACCACTTATATCAGTTGATTTGACGTTTCTTCAACACTGTTAAAATAGAATGAGTGGAGACAAATAAAATCGAGATAGTTTTTACACAACAAAATTTTTCACTTTTCGTGTCATTGAATCGTTCTAAGTTGCCCTTCCGTTCCGTGCTATTATATAACATACACCTAACGGTGTTGTTCTGTAAATTTTAAATTTCAATCTCAACTTCAGTGTGCGAGATAAGGCGCTATAACCTTGGCAAATTATTGCCAGACTTAAGGTTTGAATGCCAAAAGTGTACCAACGGGAAAAAGGAGCATCAACTTATCTTTCTAGCATCTATGCTTCCAACGATAAAATACAAATTATCACATTATTTAACTCTATGGCTTGTTCGCGACAAAATCTGGACAGATAAAATTTGTAATATAAAAAAATTGCAGTTAGTTCAATCCAAGATGCATTTTCTACTTATATAACTGTGCCTTATTAGTCATCTTAAAACTAATAACAGTTATCTAATTAGGCTGCATGAAGAAACTACGAACTGTTGAGTTTACTCCAGTCATTATGGTCTGTGCAGACTTCTCTGCAACCGATTTAGCTGCTTTTGCCCAACATTTGCGAAATTTTTCTATAGTTGTAGCTTGTTGTTTATATTGAGAAAGTTCTCTCTTCACGAAAACTCAATACCGCTCGATAGGTGGCAACTCTGGGCAGTTAGGTGGCCTCTTTTGGAACAACATGGACTCCATTCGCTTTATGCCATTTCAAAACATCTTTGGCGTAGTGATAAGATGCCAAATCAGGCCAGAATTGCGAGAGAGCGTAATGGCTGCGTACGAATGGTAACAATCGCTTCTTTAGGCATTAATAACGGTATATTCCCTTGTTTACCGTTCTGGTAGTGATGAACCTTTGGCTTGCTCGACCACAGCTGCATATTGCCTGACAAACCAAATATTTTTTGGGAAACTTGGCCCTTTTCTTCGTCCTAAAATTCTCGTCTACGCCATTCCGTTGCATGGCAGTATAATAAGGCATTCCGAGAAGCTGCTTAGTCTTCCAGCACATAAGTTTCATCTTCCAGGAAAACTTCGTCCAATATTCGCGACACAACTTGCGAGCCCGGGTTTTAGCCGTCACATTATATTTATCATTACGGTTCGGTACAGTTTTCACCTTGAACGACTTCATACCTCGCCGGTGCTTGGAGGTATGCTCAAAAATTGGAGACATTTTTTTTACTAGCCACAGTATGTACCGAACAATCTGGTCTTTTATGCAATATTTGCTTCACCTTCGCGTCCTTCTGGTTGTTCCTGGGATCCGTTTTTGTTCCGTTTTCAGACTTCCTGCCTGTTGTCAAACGTGTAGCGAAAGATTTAAGAACGTTATGGACAGTGCTTGCAGGAATTCATGTTCTTCTTTCGACGCCATCTTCGATCTAAAAGCTTGTAGTATCACCAGGGATGCCAGATATTTTTTTCAAATATCTGTGATGAAAATTTGAAATGTCTGGGAATGTCTATAAAAGTCTGTATTTTTTTCTGCATGTATTTCTTGGATTGTTTGCAACCCTACACTGTTGTTTCATATTTTTAAAGTGAACTGAAGCATTCGCATAGATGATACAATTTTCTACAGTTTTTTTTCCAATGTAACGTTCTTTCTGGTTTTGTTTTTTAAAATGAAAATTTAGTTTTCATTTGGTTAATTCAACAGATTTTTTTTTGGTTTAACAATAACCATTGAATTACAATATATAACAGAGTAAATTCTACGTTACATAAATTATAAAGTTGAACTGTAAATTTTTATTATATTTTATTAGTAAAAAAAACACTACAATGACACTAAAAAGGATTTTTTTTTGTAGATTAAGTCGAGAGCTGTCATTTTCGATACATTTGTGTCTTACTATCATAAGAACCATCCCCGCCCCAAAAACCCCTCCATAAAATTTCACGCTGATCGATTCAGTAGTTTTCGAGTTTATTTTTATATATAGATTCGGTTCATGTTTATATGGATAGATTCTCTGAACTTTGGAAGCATTAGCGAAAACTTCGTGGATATACTGATAAACTTCTTGAGTTTTTTTTACCTCTCAGAAAAACTTCGGAGAAATTTTCTTACTGATCAAATCTTCCAAACGAGGTGTAGATGGAAAGTAAGGAATTGTAATTCCTGCATGAGTGTGTGTCCTCAAAGTATGATGCGATGGTGTGTACCATGTTTTAATATGGTGTCATGAGTAATGAATATCATTATGGTCATATGAATTATTTTTGTATAGACTGTTTCTTCGGTTAGTCACTGATTATCTTTTGAATTTCAGGGAAGCTCTCTCCTAATCTTCTGCAAGGCTCTTTGCTAAAATTCTGTAAAGTTCCCTCCTGAATTTCAGACAAAATTCCTCATGAACTTCTTGGCAGTCTCTCCTTATTTACTTCGAAATTCACATTTAAGAACTCAATCTTACCTTCCAGAAACATTTGGTAAGTTTTTTCCTGAACATAATTACTTTCTGAAATTCCGATAAGTCCCATTCTGAACTACGAGGAAAATTTCTGCAAAACTTTGGGAAATAACTCTCCAGAATTGCTTGGAAAATCTTCTTAAAATTGTTAGTAGTTTCTTCCTGAACTTCTGAAAAGTTCTTTTATGAACTTCCAAGATGTTCTCATCTCAACTTTTGGGAAGTATTCTCCTGAACTTCGGGAAAGTTTGTTCCTGAATTTCTGAGAAATTCCTACCGGAACTACTAGGAAAGTTCCCCTGTACTTCTGGAAAGTTTCCGCCTGATTTTATCTTCTGGGATTTCCTCTGAAATGTCCGATTCGAAACTTCTTTAGCACTTCTGGGTAGCTCCATCTAAACTTTTGGTCTCTTCGGAAATTTTGAGAAGCCCTCCTATGAACTTCTGAGGAGTTCTTCACTGAATTTAAAAAAAAAATCCTTCTTGATCCTACAGGTAGTGCCCTCTCTGGTAAGTTTCTTCCTGAATTCCAGGAAGTTTTTTCCTAAGCTTATTCTGTCCAAACTTCTGATTGGTCCCATCCTGAACTGAGAGGAAAATTTTATGGAAACTTTGGGAAAGCCGTCTCCGAAATGTCTAGGAAAATTCCCCTAAATTAGTTCTTGAAGTTTTTTCCTGGACTTTGGGAAGTTTTCGCCAGATCTTTGGGGAGTTTTTTTGCGGATCTATTGGGAAATTTGTGCTCAAATTAGAAAGAAGATCCCCCAATGCTCCTAGAAAGTTTCATTCTGTTCTCTCTAAAGAATTGTGAGAAATCCTTATTCTGAAATTTTGAAATGTTCTCCCCTGAGCTATGGAAAAGCTGCTCACCATATCTGGGAAGTTCCAACTAATCTTTTGAGAAAATTCTTTTGGAACTTCTGGAAAGTTATTTCCTGAACTTTAGACAGATTCTTTCCACAACTTCTATGACTGATCGTCCTGATTTTTTGAGAAATTATAGGTACTGCCCTTCCTGGTAAGTTCCCGTCTGAAATTTGGGGAAGTTTTTTTTCTGAACTTCTGGGAAGTTTAATCTTGAATTTCTGGGAAGAACTCCAAAACCTCTGAAAAGTTTCAAACGTCAAAGAAGTTTTTCCTTAAGCTCTGATAAGTCCTCTCCTGATTCTTGGGGAAGTTCTGTCCTGAAATTCTGGTAAGTACGATCTTGAACTTCAGTAATGTTTGGTACTGAATTTTTGAAGGTTCTTTTTTGCTTGAACTGCTTTCTCCCAATACTTCTGACAAGTTTCTGCCTGACCACCGGAAAAGTTTTTTTTTTCGAAGAAGCCTCTTTCTGAACTTCTAGAAATTATATTCCCAAACCTCTGAGAAGTCTACTTCTAAACTTTCCAAGATGTGCCCTAAATGCTGGGTCGTTCCTTTCTATACTTCTAGGAATCCAGGACTAATTCAGGGGTATATTTCTTAAGCCCTAGTTCAAACGTACTGAAATGATGCATTTAGTAGTACTTGGGAAAAAAATTCAGAGTTTTAAGATTTATTTCAATAGCCCATAACTTTTATTGTTGTTCTGTCTCCGAGTGGCAACCGACTTGGCTTTAGATCAAATATTAGGATCACAAAAGTAATAGTTTTCAAACGAGAAAATAAAATTTACTTTTTGTTATTCCGACCCAATGCGTATTGGTGGTCCAAATATCTCGAGCTCCTAGTCAATATCCTACCACGTTTGCTAAGAATTAGTTTGTTGGCTTCACGCCAAAAGCCTCTGGTGATGCCCAAATTAATGTTTGAAAATTGGATTTATCCTTCTTATCAACATGCAACCCTAGGAGTGGACAGCAATTTCTGCTAGAATCAAAGATGTGTAGAGAAAGTTTTGATATGTCCGTAAGAGCACGGTAGGTTGTGAAATTGAATAGAACTAGTTGAAGTTGAGCTTATGGCATGTTTTAAAGGCGACATCCGATCCAACAGACAATCTCTTGCCTAGCTAGGCAAGGGGGAAGGGAAGCCATGACAACTATAAACTAACAATCTCATATCGTGTTTTAAGAATATGTCAGATGGTAAAAGACCGAATAACAGTACGTTGAATAGGCTGTTATGTTCAGTTACCATAAAAAATGGGAATTTTCACAAACATAATTTTTGCTGTACTCTATGCCAAAATGCTTGCCCTCCGCTTTCGTTTCTTCAAGGATTTCTACTTTAAATGATACCTATGATATTTTAAAATATTTCAACTTCTTGCCGTATCTACTATACTGTTCAGATCCTCATACGTTTTAAAGCTGAACTTCAGAGAATACCTTTATTTGAAATTTTAAAAAATATTTCAAATGTCTGTAAAAGTCTGCAGCCTAAATAAAATGTCTGCTAAATGTCTGCATCTTTGAAAAAGTCTTCATCAATAATGAAAAGTCTGCAAATTTACAGACATATCTGTGAATATGGCATCCCTGAGTATCACAAAAAATTGATGTTACACAATGAACAGACATACGTTCATCAGTCTACGAAATATTTCACGCGTAGCTGACGTATTGTCAAAGATATACGAATATAGGGGTGTCCAGATTTTTTCGCGAACCAGCATTATATGGAAGCGTTTGGAAGAGGAGGTCCTCGCTTTCTACCTTCCCATGATTCTAAGATGTAGAGCGATTTCAGACACTCTTGCTGGAATGGCTCTATTTCTTGGAGTCCGGTACATGGTTAGCAGTGTTATTTAAAGCTATGTGATCAATTTAGCAATAATATCAATAAATGTACTTGTAATAGCAATGACCAAAACACGTGCGATCATGACGAAAAGATCGATGAGATTTCAAAGTGAATTATCGTTGCCTCGATCGATGAGATTTGCAAACGTATTTCGATAAAAAATCATAGGTCATTTTGCATTTAAAATCACATTTTCAGCCGTGATCGCAGCTTGCAAGCGCATAGGAGCACGCCTTTCTTCAATACAACAGTCTCAATGAAAGATTTGAAAACACTCGAAACACTTGAAAACTTCAAAATCAATCAATCAGCGACTGGATCAAAACTGGATCAAGTTAAACACGCAGCAGTCTCATCTCATCTTCGTATGCGAAGAAGCTCTCAATCACAGCTCTTTAAATTGAAACATCTCAAATCACGTTATCAGCTACAATTCAATCTAATTCTCACTTTTTTCTTCTCTTTACAGGTACCTAACGTCTTTATAATGATCGAAATAATCCGCATCATCCTTGTTGGCACCATGTTCCAATGATGTTTCCCAATACAATCACTCCCACCCCCCATCCCATGTTGCTCGTGCTTCATTTTAAAATCCTTCACGGAAAGGCGAAATTCCGCTGGAACACCCTCCCCCGAACTCCGAACTCCGCAAACTGCGAGCTCATGGTTCATAATTGAATCCTCTGTTCACGTGGCATCGGGGCTTATTGCCACCTTATTTTCCCTCCATTCCCTCGTCTCGCCATCATCCCATCATCGATCGTGGAAATCCTAACCAGTACCCGTATCGGAATGCTACCATTTCGAGTGGCTGAAGAGGTGTAGTATTTTCTTCTTCTTGCTTGTCTTAATTCCTTCAACAACCGTCGAAGGCTATAATTGACCGATGGATGGGTGGGATAGATATGATTGAAAACCGCTGACCAGAATCGCTTACCAATCCTCCCACGGTGGGTGTGAAAATATGTTAACAGATTGAAATTATCCGATTAAATCAACAGGAATCGGGAGCTGGTTCTCGGAGTGAGCTTCTCAGAATTGCGATAATTAATATGCAACTGACGAAGAAACGGAACAAGAACAGAATCCCGAGAGGAAAATCGAGGGTAATCACTCTCGTAATGGTAGAATTAATTAGGATACAGGAGCATTGTTGGAAGGGGTGCTGAAGTGATTTTCCAGAAATGAAGAAAATAAATAGCAGAACTGATCTCGCCGGGAGCGTGTTCCGATTTTGCTCTCCCAGTAAGGACGACGTAGTTAGTCAATCGGAGTGCTTTCTGATGATGGATTATTGCACGAGTGAGTCGGATTTATGAAAGCCAGTTTGTTTGTGTGATGGTGGATTGGCCGAGTGCATTGGTTGTCCATCAACAAGTCAACCGAAAAATGGAAAAAAAAAATGAAAAACGTCGACGGCAGTGGCTGCGTGCTGATGTGAAGTAGAAAATAGCGGTTTGTGGTTATGACATAAAACAAAGCACTCGGAATGATGCTGGAAGAAGAAGGACAAACTACGTTTGTGATTCATTGCATGCAGCACCTACTGTGATCGTGCCGAAGTATTTCAGTTTGCTTCTTTTCACGCTCGAACAATCGTTCTCTGGTCGGTCTGCCATAATCCCTCTGGGGTTGCAGTTCGGTTGCAGTTTTTCAAAATGGCAGGGTGGTTCCGGGATTTAGTCTAAGTTTTACGAAAATGGAATGGAGATCAAGTTTCCAACATAGGTTGAACTAGAGCTAATCAAAGGCTGAAAACATTTCAAAGGCTGTGTTTGTTGTTCGATTAACAATTTGCGAACCACCCTCCCCGACGCACAGTAGCACAATTCTGAAAAAAGACGGTCAAAAACATTTTCACTCTTTTGTCATCATTCTATCGACTAAGTATTTTAAGAAGAGTTGCTCAAAATATTATTCCGCATTTTTTGAAAACACGCCTAACCTTTCATAAGGGCTTAAGGGGGGATATACAGTTAGAATGACCGAAACATTAAATTTTTTGGCATTAAAAGATAGTAAATTTCCCGTAGAATGCGCTCCTGAAACCTTTTTTTTCGAAATTCGAACTCCAAGTGTTTCTTTTCATCGTTTATTGAAGACGCCTTTTTCGCGCGCAGCAGGTATAAAGAGACGCTTGACCGATAATTAAAACTTCCAACGCGTTTAGCTTAGCTTAGCTTAGCTTAGCTTAGGTTGACTAACTGCACGTATCGATGGTTGCTACTCCGTGATTGATCAGAATCAGTGAAATTGCACAATGAATCAACTGAATGGGGCTGGGAGTAACCGACCATTCTCACTGTAAACGTTTCAGTGACTCAATTTCTTTAATAATCAATAAAGGCGCCGGCCACGTCCTTGCAATCAGTTGGGAATAGGGACGGGAAGTTAGTGTGACCTTTGCTGATTAGGGATCGTGTTTACCTCTGCATCCCCACAAAGGCCACAGGAAGGAGGGTTTTCTATATTAATAAGGTAGGGCTCGATGGATCAGGATTCACCTTGATGAGTGATGTGATCATATATATAATTCTTAATAAGATTAAACTATATTTGATGTAGGTTCGAAATAACGTGGTACAAGGACAAACTGGACCAAAACTACCTGATCTGCTCCGCCTTTCTGAGAGCACTTACCACCTCTCAATTTCCTGATAATCCTTTGCGGGGTCTGATTAGTTTGCGTTCTGCTTCCACCAAGATATCCGGGTCATTTAAATGATGTCCATCGAGACCCGCTATGCTTGCCTCATATGGCGTTGCCTGTAGTCATTGGATGATAGGGAAGAGTTCAAAAGAATACGACAGAAGAGAAAAGAGAGAAGGCATTAGTAATTGGCAACACTCGATGCGCATGTAAGATATTCATGGTGATATTCTCACTGCGGCCGTTCAAAATGGTTCGACGGGCGCATATGAGAAAAAAAGGTGTCTTTTTTATCAGACAAATCAAGTCCGGTAGTTAGATCATGTCTGCTCTGTTGCTGCTCTAGCGACCAATTTGAGAATATCTCGTATTTTATATCCACCTCGAGGTTATTTTCACTAACAACAAGCCTGGATACTAACTCTGCCATGATCAAATGGATTATGGTTTTATATACATACGTATTAAATATTGAAAACACTGTTCTATCTCTTTGTCTCTTCACGTAAGGAAATGTAATTCTAAACATCAATTTTACTCCGAAGTGCTGTGCACGTAACCATAGAGGGTTATTCCGAGAGTCGAAGTGACGCACGCAATTCGGTGAAGCGAGAAAAGTCACATGAAGTGACGTGACTCTCCATTTGATTTACCCAGAAGAGTCACGTCACTGCAGGTGACATCCCTTACCTCACCAAGTGACAAACGTCAGCCAGACTCTCGGAATAAATCTCATAGAACTGACAATTCCATGTGACAAGATATGTTGATGCCGGTATACAATTTAAACAGGACTTAACATTTAAGTCGTTTGTGTGATTTAGGATGTTAAGATGGAGATTAATTTTCCCTCTAGTAGATAACCCTTTACTGTGGTTACACAACACAACTATCCTATAAAGTACTTATCTGTATGCCTCTTCGGTCCGGTGATCTGGTTCGGAACGGCAAATCATCAAAATCTGTCTTCTTTTGAATATTAACTAGTCCGTCCTAGCAGTCGCTTGGTTGCAATTTTTCTCCAGAGACACATTCAAACGTTGGCCTCTTCTTCGTTGTTTCTCGCACAATTGTCACAGGATAAACATGATACTTAAAAATGGGCTGATTAGCACAAGTATCACAATTTCAAAAACCAGAGAAAAACTTGACAGCAAACGAAAACCCAACCGTCTCCGGCGAGCGCTTGCTGCGATCAATCGATAATTAAAACTTTCACCGCGTTTTTCTCAAAATAGCATTTTCGGAGTTTATGCCGGTGATAACCTAGGGCAGGACCTGCCAGCTGTTAGTGCAAAAACTAGACCATTTAGCTGTCAGAAAAGACCGTTTTTTATTGGTCGCTGTGACAACCGCCTCTACCGCCTCCGTTGAGTTACGTTACAAGCAGTCAGTTTGTTGTTGGTTTGGTGGTGTTGCTAGTCACTGCTTTTTCATTTTTTTCGTTTGTGACAACTGAACAAATGCGGAAATAAAAGTTCACTTTCGGAAAAATAAAGATCAGAAAAAAGCTTACGAAGATTTAAAAGTAACGCGTATTATTTATTTGAATTTTTAATATCATCCTTTTCTTCCCTGGAAGGCAGTTTTGTATTCGTAGAGTCTCAAATTCACGAACCTCTCCATTTAAAATATTGACATTTGTTAAACGTTTACTTTATTGAATATTAACAAGTATAAAAAGAATATCCACGAATTTTGATTATATTTTTAATTACATTATTTTCAATGGGATTACTGTGTAAACATATCTGGCAACACTGGAGCGACCCCCGTATCATAGCAATCATAAATTTATAAGAGGTCATCTCTCTCTGAGCTGGCAGGTCCAGTCCTAGGTGATAACTCGAAAACTAATTATTCAATTAAGCTGAAACTTATAGGATTTCTTTATTTTAGTATTACCTTCTTTATGAATCAATAATTATTGTAATATTCAATATTAAATATGGAAAAATGTGATTTAATGGCGTAAAAAATGTGGATTTTTCAAAAAAATTACGCCAAAAGTGCAATTTTTTTTTCTTCTTATTTTTAATTCATCTACTAACAGTAAATGTAATTAATGTAATTTTTTTGAGTTAGCAGGTTTCAGATCAAAACTGCGACCAGGAGAGCCGGCACAAGCAAAATACATCAACTTTTTCAACGCACTCTATCGGCAGCCAATTTGTTGAAAAAAATTTGAAAAAGATATATTTGTATACTACATAGATACACTTATAATTGTATAAAAGTTTACATTGATCTGAGTAGGGGGAAATCCCTATGAGTTTTTTTTTCTCATTCTAACTGTATATCCCTTCTCAACTACACATTATAACTTTTTCCAGCTACGAGATAATGGGTTGTCTTCGACAAAGTTGTAGAATAGGTAATGTAAAAAATAAGTTGCTCAAGACTTTATGTTTTTAGAGCCTAGCGTTAAAGAGATATAAATATTTTTCTTTCAACACTACTTTAAAACTGGTTTTTTGATATAATTAGTACTCTGTTGATATTTGACGATTTCAATATGAATCCTAGAGAGTTTGAGCTGTTTAGTGGAATACCTGTAACGAGAAATAAGAAGAAAAATTAGTATTTTCCATTTAATTCCAACTACCTTTGCTTGACAGATACGCGTATTTCGTCTACAATGTGCAGACTTCTTCAGTGTCAGTCGAGTTTTCATTTCTAGATTTCAATACGTTCTAAGATATTGTAGGTATTATTAAATTACACATTTTTGCTGAACACATCAATGCTCTCTAATGACTACACTTTGGTTATTGGTGATTGAAGTGTCTGTGTGACGTCATAATCAACCACCTCAAAAAGGGTGGGCGGTTCCTGACGGGGTCTAAACCCGATTGTATTTAAAAGATTATCTTATGAAATAGTAATCCTAAAATTTTCATAATTGGCTACCAAAGGATACCTAGTAAATCCTGAAATGGTATGAAATAGTAACAGTGTGTGACGTAGTACTCAACAAACTTAACGAAAGCTGGGCAGGTCCTGGCGCGGTCTCAAACCGATTTGAAAGATTATCTAATGAACTAGTATTTCTGAAATTTTCAGCATTGGATACTGAAGGGAATCCAGAAAAATCTTTGTTGGAAATAATACTAGCTATTAGTCAATTAATATTGTGGATGTGTCATAATATTCCACGAATTAGAAAGAGAGTGGCCCGTTGTGCTCTATTAGCTAACGAATCTAATCATTATCGGTAATAGATCAAATTGTAACTATTTTATTTTGAAATTTACCACTTTTGTAGATAGAATGTACAGCTTTCAACATGATGTTACTACTGATGCTTTAAATTGCTGCTTGCGATAACTTTATAAAGGGAACATGCATAAATTACGTAGCATCTCGGGGGGTGTCAGGAGGGTTTCAGAAGTAGGGACGAGAAATATATTTCAAAGAGTTTTTCAAAAGGGCCTGTTTGATTTTGTTTACATGTTTGTATACAAAATCAGATAGGTTCTTTTGACAAATTATCCTTGATATGAAGTCAAAATACGAGTGAAGGCATAAGATTTAAAACAGCTTAAAAGATGCTTCGATATTTATGGTTCACCCCAAACTATCTTGCTGTTGATGTCTAGTTTTGGGGTTTGATTACTTAGCAGGCGTAGTTTTTTTTTCCCCCCGATTGATTTGTGAATAAATTGTGCCACTAAATGCTACCAATTGGAAGTTTGCCCAAAGAGCCACAAGAATGCCGTAATAAAGATATTCGACGTTATCGTAAACATCGAGCTCGTACGATTTCAAGGCTTGTTAAAAATCAAATTCTTGAAGAAAGACTAACATACCAGTACGATTTATTTTTTAATTTGTCTTCCGACTACTTGTAACTTCGGATCCATTGATTTCATTGACGCCAAAACCTGTTAAAAATACTTATTCAAAAAAATGTGTTTCATTTGTATGGGAGATCCCCCCCCCCTCCACTTTCAGAAGACAGAGGGGTCTTAAATCATGATAGAAACATTTTTCCCCTTCAAAAACCTCCATATGCCAAATTTGGTTTCATTTTCTTGATTAGTTCTCGAGTTATGTATAAATTTGTGTTTTATTTGCATGGGAGCCCCCCCCCTTTCAGGACCAAGAGGGATCTTAAACCATCTTAGAAATCTTTTTTGCCTTTAAAACCTCACACATGCTAAATTTGGTTTCTTTTGCTTGATCAGTTCTCGAGTTATGTAGAAATGAGTGTTTCATTTGTATAGGAGCGCCCCTTCAAAGAGAAGGGAGGGGTCTTTAACTTTCATAAGGACCTTTTCCGCCCCAAAAATCCCTGCATACAAAATTTCACGCCGATCAGTTCAGTAGTTTTCGAGTCTATTAGGTTCCGACAGACAGACAGACAGAAACCCATGTTTATATATATATAGATTAACCAGGTACCCTTTGTTACCCAACATTGAAAATTTCAGGATTACTAGTTCATAAGATACTCTAATTAATTTGAGACCCCGCCAGGACCCACATATATTTTTTAGATTGTTGAACATTACGTCACATGCGAAATATAAATTGGCTTATAACCTGTACTATTCAAACTGACGTTTTACTAGGTACCCTTCAGTACCCAACGCTGAAAATTTCAGGAATACTTGTTCATTAGATAATCTTTCGACGATTATCTTTCAAATACAATCGGTTTTAGACCCCGCCAGAAACCGCCCACCCTTTTTGAGATGGTTGATTATGACGTCACACAAACACTTCAACCACCATATATCAAAATGTGGTCATTATAGAGCATTAATGTGTTCAGCAAAAATGTGTATTTTAATAATACCTACAATTTCATAGAAAATATTCAAATCTTCAAATTTGAACAGAATACTAATTATCTAAAAGAAGCAGTTTAAGGTAATGCTGAAAGAAAACTAATTATATATCTTTAACGTTAGGCTCTAAAAACTTAGTGTTCTCAGCAACTTTTCTTAAAATTACCTGTTCTACAACTTTGTCGAAGACAACAACCCGTTATCTCGTAGATGGAAAAAGTTAGAATATGAGAGTGTAGTTAAGCCCTTAGGAAAGATTAGGCGTGTTTTTTTCAAAAGATGCGGAATAATATTTTGAGCAACCCTTTTTAAAATACCTAGTCGATAAAATGATGACAAAAGGGTGAAACTGTTTTTGACCGTCTTTTTTAGAATTGTGCCACTGTGCAACGCGGCGCTCGAGCTGTAAAGCACCCTGCAGCGCTACATTTGTCATCCGTTCGCCGAAACAACCCGAACGTGCACTGCGCACAGAAGCATCAATATCCGCCGTCTTCCTTCGCAGATCTCTAATTTCCACTCAACAAGGTTCCCGTGTCCATATTCCGGTGCTACACCGAAACCACCTGCATCTCTCACGCTCATCCGTTCTACCAGCCGGCACTGTTCTATTCAAATTCGCCGACTACAACATCGACGACAAAGCAAGCATAGACCATCATGTCAAGCACCCTCGCAAACAGAGTGCAATAATTTACATCCCACAGGGGGGAAGAAAAAAAAAAGCTTTCCCGGAAGTTCGAACGAAGCGCCATCAACAACTGTGGGTTCATGTGAAGCCTCGTGAAAGGACGGGGGGACCACACCACACAATGTGTCAAAGTCAACGTGGACGAGGATTACTCACGCTGTATGCAAGCAGAGTAAGAGCATCTCCATCCCATCATCACACTCGGAAGGCGTCTTAAAATCTTGTTTAATTATCCGTTAAACCATTAGCGGCTACATTTGTGTCACATGAGCTCCTCTACATGGAAGAAAATATCATCTGGAACCTTGAAGGTAAAAGTTTCGGCATGAACCTCGAAGAAAAGCTCGTTATCGAAGAAGGTGGCCTGGGCGGAAGCTCTTTTGCATAAAAGCCTGCTGCAGCAGTCGGCGAGCGAGAATAAATCAAAAGTGCTGATAAAGTAACATTAAGTATGCAAAATAAAATCTGAAGGGCAGAATGGCGGAATGAAAAACGAATAACTTTCACTTCCTTATGACTTGTTTAAAAGGGTTGATTTGGGAACTCTTGCGAGAGAGCTAATTTCGTTTTAGCATTATTTTTTTTGAAGATAAGGGTATGTGTGTATCGCCTGGAAATGTGGCTTTCAACCCGGTGTGGAAAGTGTTTCATGTATTTTAATTCAATTAGCACGATGAGCCTGGGGAAGGATCGTGAGCGAGTAGCAACATGAACAAGGGGGTTTCTCATCATGAGCCAAATCCTACATAGTCCTACAGAATGCTGCGGATTATTTTAGGAATCGTTTGACCGATTCTAGGGTTTGAAGTTCAACTAAATAGTTTTTGCTCGGTGATCACAGAACCGATGTGGGCACAACCAAGGTTTCAATAAAGTCACTTTCATTTGAAACGTAGAAAATAGAGACGTAGAAATCCTGCATTGGGTAGCTTGGTAAAGGGTCATGTGCCTGATCGAATACTACCTTTCAATGCCCTCCGCTCGTTTTCAAACTTGTATCTTTCAATTTACCCTTTACGGAACTATCAATACACTTCTTTTACATTTCCTTTCGTTCTAGCAATATATTACTGTCCACTCCTAGAGCCTCGCATGGAGATGAGAAATTATCTGCTTCTGAAAAATTTCATCAAAGATCGTTACTCTGCGCATGGGAGAATACAAAAAAACAACAATCAAAACGTAGAAACTGCCAAACATCACTTTCAAATGAATATTAGTTTTTTGATCTTCGAAAAGACACCCTATCAACATCAACAGAACCTCTTTCAATCAGTTTTCATGGTTTTGGTTCATGATTTTCATGAACTATTTTCACGCCGCAATAAAATCATGAATTAATGGGGTCAAAATTTTGAGCTGAATTCCTGATACTGAAAACTTTATTCATGAATCTGGCTAATCTACTTTATCGATTGTAAATGTAAACAAAAAAATACATTCACCGTTAGGATTTGAACCTAGTGTGTATGTGGAGAGCGGTAATAGTACTTGGTGGATGTACTTACTACGATATAGTTATTCTTGGAATGACACTTGACTAATGAAGCTGATTACACAACTTTAGATTAAAGGTAAAACAAGACTTTCTCAGTTCATGTCTCACATCTGTTATTTCTATTACGAAACCATGATTAAGAGTATTTTTTTTATTGTTGAAAACAAAAACGGATTTTTTTCCATGTATTTTACTGTCGAGTGAACCTATCTTCTCCTTGATGCGAATCATTTCAATCGAATGTGCGAGCAGTTTCATTTTACCGGATATACGGTTTATAGGATCTTGGTTGATTCCTTATCAAGCATCGTCAACTTAAGCGGATTGATTAATAATCAATTATTTTTCGTATTATTATCTGTGCCTTTGTACTATGCATTTTACAGTAATAGAAAATCAATGCAATCTTGCATTTTTAATAATGTTATATCTTAAACAAACCCTAACTTAGGTTAAGGGCTTATGCTGAATCATTCTTGATGACAGTCATTATCTCAACATTTAGAATTGATATAAATCAGAGTCAGTACTAGATATTGAAAATTTAATCACATCAGTTTGTATGCTTACTTGCTGTGAGCAATCTGATAGAGTTCGATTCGATGTTAATTCACAAACAATCGAGATTTATCAACTTGAAATAGCAAAAAGATAGGAAAAAATACAAGGAGCAGCGATTCACCTTTAAAGAAATTGAGCGTGAACTGCATTCACCTTATCCACATGCAAAAAAAAAACGCAGTAGAAACTACCATGTGGAGGGTTAAATTAAGCGCAAACCGAGGGGAATATCACTTATGCATTTTCGATTCAGCCTAACGTATTAAGCAGTGCATTGTAGCATTTTTGAAAAATTTTAGTGCGCAATTATTGCACATCAGCGCATTTTTCAACGCATTTCCAAATTCCTACACATTTACGATTCAGTATATCTAGTGGTTCGCCCCTCGGCACAAACGTCAACAATGTTCACCTGACTATAAAAGCGTTTGATTTTACCATGTCTGTGATCAGATCAACCATGGTGTGGTTGCTATCAATATGAGGTCTGTCAAAATGATACCCCCCCCCCCATCTCTGTAAGGAAGGGGGAGGGGGCTTTCATACAATTGCAACACATATTTCTGCATAACTCGAGAATTTATAAAGCAAATGGAACCAAATTTGGCATGTGGAGGTTTTTGAAGGAGAGAAATGTTTCTATGGTGGTTTGAGACTCCTTCGCCCAAAGGTTGGGGGGGGGGGGAGGAGGTGTACAATTGCAGAACTCGAGAACTACCCAAGCAAATGGAAACAAATTTGTCAGGTGGAGGTTTTTGGTTTAGCAAGAAATGATTCTTTGGTAATTCAAAACCCCTTCTCTTTAAGGGAGTGGGGGCTCTCATACAAATGAAAAACAAATGTGAGAACTATTCAAGCAAATGAAACCACATTTGGCATGTGAGGTTATTTTTCGTCTGAGTTTCTGTCTGTTTGTCTGATCCTTATATACTCGGAACTTACAGAACCGATCGGCGTGAAAATTTGTAAGAAAGGGTTTTATGAGGCTGGACAAGGTTCTTATGATTATTTGAGAGCCCTCCCCTTTCTGGAAGGGGCTTTCATAGAAATGAAACTCACATTTCTGTATAGTTCGAAAACTAATCAAGCAAATAGAACCAAATTTTACATGATTGTATGGTGGTTTGAGACCCCCTTTAGAAGAGGGAGCTTTCATGCAAATGAAATACATTTTTCAACCAAACATGAGAATTATCCTAAACTAAACCCTAACTGAAACACAAAGTGTGTATTTCTCGGGTAAGAAGCACGTTCTGATAGAAGTTTTAAACCCAAAAAAAATCTATTCCGTGATACAATCACAAATGCGCCAGTTCACATAAATTTTCATTAATTTAGTTGCAAGCGTAGCAACACTCCCACCGGGTTCAGCTAGCATTGAATGTTGAATGTTGTACCAGAAACGTTGAAAATTTGACTGAAATTTCCTGGTAGTCAAATAAAATGGTAGGTTTTACCACAGATAACAGACGTTCATCTTCGGTCTGCTACTTGTGTAAAACTTTAAACCGACATTTCAAATGTATGTCGTTATGCTCCTGGTAGGCGGCGCTGGAGTAGTGTGAAAACTGTCATATAAATGTTTATCAATAGAAACCCTAGCACAAAACTTGAAAAGTTTTGTTTGTTTTTTTCTGCACTTGCTTTTTATACCGACTGCCCATATTAACTTTCACACACGTTTTTCAAGAAAAGGTATATGGACATCAATGTCTGTTCTCTGTGGTTTTACTACAAGTTCGTTTTTTCAGTGCAGCGACCTGGCGGGCTGTCATTTTTCTATACACACTCTATTCGACAGCTACTCATTTTTGAGTGAAAACCCACTCAGCCCGGCCAAGAAGGCACTTACACAGAAATGGGTAAACAGGATTTGACTCAACTTTGAGTAAACGCGACTATACTCAGATAGTGCCATTTATTAAACTTTACTCATTTTGAATGGAAGAAATACGGTAGTGTGCGACTATATATTAACTATTTATTCAAAAAACCGTATTGAAAATAATGAAATAGCAGTAGATCTGTCAAGAGCTTCAATTTTTAATAACTATTAAGAAATTCAAAACAAAACTGTCCATATGCATTGGATATATTCGTTAAAGGAAAAGTACATTTAACAACTCGGGTCTGCCGTATTTGTTACACGGACGTAACTTTTTGTTGAAGCGTGTCGCAAATCTCTTCGACATTCTCTAAACAATGGGTTGAAGAAATTGTGTTTTTTCTTTTTAATTGCATATTTATACCAAGCATTTGAATGATTACCGTTTTCCAATGGGTTGAAATTTCGTGTTTTGAGAGATATCATCTTCTTAAATAACGATATCTCTAGCTGTTAGATGTCAGGCTTCAAGCGTTTCTTTAATCTTTAACTCAATTTAATTTATTGCCACGCACCTTTAATATTAAAGTGACCTCTTAAACCTTTACCACCGGTTGACCGTAAATAAATGTTTTTTTTTTTGCCAGAGCGCAAAAGTCGCAAGTTTATTTTTATTGAACGCCATTTTGTACTAATGAGAAATTGCTAACTCAATCATTTACCCAAATCTGGGTAGATTCCACTCATTAAGGTTAAACGAGTTTACTCATTTTTTGACAACTCCATTTTGCCAGCATAAAATGAGTACAATCTACTCAGTCACTGAGTTGTTTCCAAATCGCGTGTACAATCACTGAAGATTTCTCTGAAGGACACATGGATTTCAGTATCAATGTGTAAAAATATGATTAGGATAAACGCATCAACTTATTTTCCCTATCATTCAAAACATTTATATGTGCGCATCGTCACCTATCGAATAGAAGGACTCTTTTTCTTCGAAATAACTGTTTGTCAGTTAGGCCCTAACAACAAATATTTGCCGTTTTGAGTTGTCAGATGTCCAAATTTGTCAGATGTCCAGAATTGACAAAATCATGTGAACTATGATGCATCTATATGTGGTTGACAGCGAAACAGAGCCCCTACATTTTTGATGGCTGCTTTAGGCACGTATTTGACCTCTACCATTTTCGACCACAACTACACATGGCCTGTCAAATCAAATACTTCGTCAAAAATTGGACGCCTTCTTTGTTCGGAAATGCTCGGAAACGGCGTTTCTTTGCATTGCGGTATATTGTGTCGTTCATTATGATACAAAGACATTATGATATAAGCACAACTTTTTGCAGTGAAATTTTGCTAATAATCAATTAGTTAAAGTCAAAATTGGTTAAGTTTTTATTCAAAAAATTAAGTTATTCTTCTGTTCGAACTACAATTCGTATGAAATATTGTTAAAACATTCATCTAAAATTCCAGTTAGGCGAACCCGAATTAACGGCGCCAGTAGTGTAGTGGTCAGTATGGCAGGCTCGCACCTCAGTCAGTGTGGTATCGATTCCAGTCGGTGGCGTTGAAAGGGAGGAAAACTCGTAGGTCCCGGAGCACATATGTTGATGGGTTTGTACTGTAGAACGCGCATCAGGAATGGCCGTGAGTCTTTCGTTTAACTCCAGCCATTAGATTCTGTTTAGGTTACTAGGTTACTCAAAGAGTTTTGAAAACGGAAATGAATTTCTTTTTTTTTGAGAAATCACTTTTATTGTTCAGTAGAGCCTCCCATAAGATCAATACACTTTGTTCTCCCATCACGCAAGTGACTTTCTTGAAGGCCTGCCAAATACGCTTCTACGACGGCTATAGCCTCTTCGTTTCTACGAAGGAATTTTTTGAGGTGTGAGAACAGCCAGAAGTCAGAGAGAGCTAAAACTGGAACATTTCGTGCCCCAATTCACTGATTTTTACGATGGTTTTTTGAGCTGTGTGTTTTGATGAAAAATGCAAACCGTGTCTCATTTTCACGATTTTTCTTCATCCAACTGGTCCAAAGGGTCCACAATAATAATGAGAGTTGATTGTCTTACTAGTTCAGAGATAATCTATCAATAAAATAGCTTTTGCTTCTCAAAAAACTGATGCTAACACCTTTCAGGCCGATTTCTGGGCACGACCTCGCTTCGGAGCCGAGGGGCCTAATTCACATCATCCAGCCTCTTGTTTGATTCGGAAACCCAAGTCTCATCCGTAGCGTTGAATCAACGCAAAAAAAATCTTGCTCCTAGTGCTGATCAGAAAGTCGCATTCGAACGTGTTTCGGTTGCATTGTTAGCAAATGCGGCAACCATTGTGTACACCGTTTTCAGAAACCCGAAACTTTAGACAAAATATGCCATGTTGTTCCATTTGAGATGCCTATGGTGTCCGCCATCATATCCATAGTCGATCGATGATCGTCCAAAACCATATCCTGTATTTTCGCTATAATTTCTGGTATTGATGCAACTTTTTGACGTCCTGAGCATGAATTGTCTTCAACGCAAGTACGGCCTCGTTTAAACTCCAAAACTCATCGGTGAACGGCTGGAAATGAAGAAGACTTGATACTTTCACCATCTTTGCATGCATCTTAGTTGCCGAAACATTCCAAAACAAAGATCTTAATCACTGCACGATATTCGGATTTTCCATTGTTAAAAAATACACTGACACGTCAACTTCAAATGGCTTGTAAACGAAGAATGAAGTGACAGATCGAAATTAAGTTTTGAGTACGTTCTTATAAATGATGAAATATTAAAATGACGTAGAGATTTTGGTTTTTCTACTGTTCCAAAGATGTTGCTTTCAAAACATTTTGACTAACCTAGTGATTCTCCTTCAACTTCTTCTCGTCAACAGTGCGCAGCTAAGCATTGAAATGCAAAATTCTGGCATAACGTTTGGAAACGGCATATCTTCGTTGATCACATTATCTTCGACTTCCTGTTCTGTGAACAACGCAGTTGCAGAAGAATTTTCAATTGATTTGCAAGCGAACAACGTATTCTATCGATTTAAGAGACAGTCGATGAAGCGAAACGATTTACGAAGATATGCTCTTTGCAAACGTTACGCGAAAATTCCCACAGTCCCATTAATGTGAGGTAGATTGATGCTAAATGTACGAAACCACGCTTATTGGTTATTCGCCCCAAAGTCTCCCCCCCCCCCCCACTCAAATGCTCATATGCCTCTAAATCAAATCTGCTCCAGCTCCAGCATTTCGGTCGACCAGCATCCTCGAATCGAATAAGTGGGCTTCAGTGGTGCAAATTTCACATAATAATTAAAGCTTCTCGAGAACAATACTATTGGAAATCATCACATCATTCAGAGCCGACCCACGCTTTCGGGCAGCTGGGAGGATTTCCTATATTTTGTACAATATGAATTATCACAGGCAGACGACCGCACGGGAAACTCGCCCAATCACGTCAACACTGCTAATCCTTTCGGAAAATTCCAGTCACGAATTGAGTCGTTCGACCGCGTGTCTGTTTGTGTGCGTGTGTGTGTGTGCGACTGGAGGCCATTTAATATGCATTGAAATTTCGAGAATGTAAACACATTGACTGCGCGTATTTTGCCAAGCTGCTTAGCTGATTGCCTTGCCAACAACAGGAACAATAACAACAACAAACAGTCGGCGAAAATAATAGCGGATGGAGTTCGCACTGAGGCACTTATCGCAATATAAAATTTCAGTTCGCATCGATTGTTGACAGCTTTATTTTGTTTCTTTTTGCTTTCTTCCAGGCCAACGCATCACCACAATCCAGCTGGATGGCGTCCAGTACTTTGTTAGCCGGATGAATCCCTACTCGCCGGAGTTGAACTACTTCCTCGCCTACCAGTACTGCCGCTCGCTTGGTCTGCAGCTGGCATCGTTCGAAACCAAGGAGAAGGTCGAATCCATGTCCCAGTACCTGACGAATGCCGGTGAGTGGTTTTTATTTTGAATTATTGAGGGGGCGTGTATTTCTTGTAGAAGGGTGGCCATTTCCTGGTGTTTACACACTTAGAAAAAATTAAGTAAATTTAAGTTTACTTGGATGCACATAGAAGGAGCGGACCGTTAGGCCGAAATGTGTGTCTGTTCCCAACTTTACAAGACCATAAAAAACAGTGAAATAGCAAATTACATGACATAACGTAAAACTAAGTTGAGGTACACAAAACGATGCTTTCCAAATGCTGCATACTGTTAATGCAAATTTTTTCAAGGATCTAGGCTTTGCGTTATCTGAAGCGTGGGAAGGCTTCTGCAAATCCCAATATTCAGACAAGTGGCTATTTTTTAATGTCTTATGAACCTAGATTCGATGTTATCTTCGGGCCTGCGGCATCCGGAAGCGTAACTTTAAGTGTGTCAGTATTTATTACTATGGGTTTCAAATAAGGATTGTTGTTAACTCATCAAATGCAACACACAATTTAATCAAGTTTATTTTTGAGTTTTAGAGTATTTACGTGTAGCAAAGATTACATCATTCGTAATTTTTCCATTTGTTTGTTTTTTTTGAGAAAATTTATGAGTATTCCGTCAACAAAAGAAACGTAAAATTACCATGAAACTAACTACTAGATTGAAACAAAAGCGTTTACGGTATGTACAATTTTTCTTTCTCTTAGAACTCATACGTCCATAAATATTGCAATGACAGGCCCTATAATTCCCTTTGCACGGAGAAAAAATACCGTCATAACGCAACATATTCCAGGTAAATCAAAACACAAAACTTAATTGATTTGGCCACAAAACATAAACATGCTTTATGTCAAACAGATTCTATGTTGAAAACTCAAGTGACATCGATATTTGAAATAAAAATCACATTAAGTTTATCTTGAACATATTTATGAAGTAGAATAAACGTACAATTTTTGGATTTACTGGCTGCGTTTTGAAATTTTTTTTTTTTTATTCCATGATCTTAGTTATCTAAATTGAATATCAATGTTCAAAGAAGCTTGCTCAGAGTTCTACCACTGGAATCGAGCAAATAACCTTCCAACAAATGTGAGAATTGGCTCATGTTGGGGGCGTCGTAACTTTGCCTCGGCCTCACATTCTGGAGAGGGAAGTACACGCTCAAGTTAACCCAACCGATTATTGTATTGTTGAAATTAACATACCATGAATTTGATTCAAAAACTGTTATTTTCATTCGAAACATGCTTTCTATTTACCAATAAAAATAATAAAATAAATGGACAAAATTGTTTCCGTGTGTATATCAACCTACCGCGAAGAATAACCATAGACTAACTCTAAGATCAGTAGGTCCCGAACAAATACGATTTTCTTCTTGGCTCAGTGAGTACGAACACACTCTCAAATATTCCGACAAAATAACACTGCAAATCAAAACAAAGGCGCAAATATGTATAGCAAGGTGCTGGCTTCAAGGTGTACTTCGACCAAGGGATTCTACAACAGTGAACCAATTTCAAATCGCTAGTTGCATATTGATTGTTGGTATAACTTTCAATATAAGATACCTTTTTATGCCTCTTGAAACCAACTACGGTGGTCGCAGTCCAAAAAAGGCCCATTTCAATAACTTGCTCTAGCCGGAAAGATTAGAGCTGTCTCGAAAAAGCTGGCGCAGCTGTAGGTTTATGTATCTCTTGGAAATATAAGGTTATATGCATACAAAATATGAATATGAAACGAAATGTTTAATTAACGCCAGGTAGTTAACGGCAAACCGGTCGAACAAATCAAACTTCTGGAAAATGAATCATTTTTCAATTATGACGACTTCATTGCGCATATAAACAAAGAACCGCCAGTGTTGCCAATAAATGGTTTAGATTTCGGGGTGCAAATAATTTCACCACTTAACAGAATTGACAAACACGTCTCATATGTGTTCCACATGGTTTATATTCACCATAAAATGTGGAACATTAGAATTTTTCCATTTTTTAAACAATGAACATGTAAATAATGTTTTGTTTTTGAAAGTTGGGGTGTAAGAACCACTGCGTCCACTGAGTTGAACTTTTGGGGTAGTAAATAATGTTAGTCTTGATGATTATTGCTTTTGCAAAGATGTCTCAAATATCTCAAATCATTTTGACTGTCAAAATTTTAATTGGATTGGTCTATATGGGTGTTTAGGACCATAACTATGTACGTGTTTGTGGTAAAAAATAGGACATGAAAAAGTTGTTGTTCGAAAAACTTTTTTCTATAAGGTTGTCCAACTAATAATACGTATGGCAAACTTTTGAGACATTATGTATATTGCAAGCGTTTCATCATGCTTAGAAACACTTATCGATCCAATTTACATTTGATGATCCTATGAAGTTCAGATGTTTCTACCTGGCAAATCTGTTATCTGAATATATTTTAAAATCAGTCAAAAAAGTTCAATAATTAAAATATACCTATATGGTAATTCAATAACAAAGTGAAGAAATTTGCTGCATTTTAAATTGCTTCAGACATGTAAACAATATTGTTGGATCAACATTAATTTAGAGGACAGACGACAGGCAAAAATATTGTGAATTGATGTAAGTATTGATGATCTATCAATGACAACTGTAAAACGCTAACCGCAATTGCATGCCGCAATCTTCGCCGATATATCATTTGACACTGACTATTTATATTATATCCACCATTTTTGTGGTTTTTCAAGATGATTAAGCTGGTAGGATAATCGACAACCATATAAATATCACATACCATTTGCTATTTTATGAATCGACGACAAGACATGGCGGCATTTTAGTGTCAAATATATTTGGTGAAATCGCGCTAATAAACCTTGCTGATAATGAACATTTATTCGACGAACTACGATCTGATGGTATCGGGATCTTTCTTGCTGATAATAAATCTAATACAATGTAATCATCGCTATTGGCAGCTAATATTAATGTTTTTCCTTTTTATTGCTGAAATCTCTCTTTTAATTGATGATTAATTATGCTGCCGTTTTCAAATGACTGTCTTGATAAATTTAAAAATAAAACAAGGTATGCAAAGTTTCTTGAAAGAACGCCGTCTCACCCACAATTTCAATGAATTCTAAAGGAAAGTGCACACCAATACTGGATGAGTTGGCGTGAAATTCGTCAACTAACACCCATAACCAGGGCCCTACACCGTCCGAAGCATTAAGATGAAAATGGTCAACTTTTGTATTATTTCACTCTACTTCAATAAATTTTGCAAGATGACGCGTCACTAGTGAACGTGTGGTTCATCTGATGAATGGAATTCGATTTTGACGAATATTCGTGGTTTTGTTTGTTTTCGAATTCAAACAGATAAAATAAACAAACCACGGACTCCTGTCAAAGAAATTCATCCGATTCATTTTGCGAGGTTATGGTAGGTTGGTGCAAAAACTTAATCTATCTTGTGTAGTGAATGAATCTTTACCTTCACCGATTCTTTCGCCAACTCACTTCCTGTTAAACGTGAGTAAGCTTGAAATTCATTTGCCATCTAGGCCGCCGTCGAAAGCGTTTCAATCTGAAATTCAGGCCAGCTCTCCATACGACGTGGTGAATGACCTTGAACCAACTTTGTTGAAAATGATTTGATTTCATCCCCCCCACCCGTGCAGTGGTTGGCGAACACAACGAAACATGCGTGCCAGTGTTGCTAGAAGGCATGGTCATTTAATGATGCACGCATTGCTGTCACTTTGCTGCGACAAAAAAACTACCCGAGCTGGCAAGCGCGTTTCGGTTTTATACTGCGCTGACTTGTTGCAATTGCGCTGGATGCGTGTGAACGCTGGCAGGAATCGCGTGAAAACAACTTAGAACATCAGCAATCTCATTTATCATTTCTCAAAATGGTTGACTTACTGTGTTTGGTGCTACTCGTTTCTTCATCTGGTGGCACTGTTTCTAGTCTTAAAAGTAATGAATAACCTAGGGAAATGAACATAGTTCCGCACATATTGCGTGAATTTCAATTGTCCTACTTCATACTAGTTTGATCAACCGAAGGTTCAAAACGAACACCGATGCATGAAAAGCTAAGTCGAGACTGTTTGTATGAAGATTGGTTTGCTGGGAAGCTTACTAAGAAGTGGCTGTCAAAAAGAAGATAATGTGTTTCAATTGAAAGGACGAATGTTTTCAGTTCATCGTCCCACAATGACGATTTTCAATTGAAAGTAACCCAGTCCATAACCATTAAGAGACTCAACCAAAATAACAACTTCACTTCTTTTTTTCGTTTTTTTACAATTACAATTCAAATTCTCTAAATGAGAAAATGGTCCTTGTTGCATAGCATTCAAATGAGAACTGATTATATAGAACCTGCAGCTCGGAGCAATTGCGTACTGAACTTCATCGGATGTCTATGAAGCTCTCACTCTTAACCCAAGCTATGTGCAAAATCAAATGCACTATTTCACTGGCTTGTTCGCCAAAAGCTTCCCAATGCAGAGCTTGTATTTCTTGCAAATCTGGGATACTATGGAACCTCAAAATATGGAGTTCAGATGAATTGGGTTGTTGGCCTTCTACCCAACTATTAGCAAACTCGTTGATTTTTGATAGAATATTCTGAAATCAATTCTTCCTGGAAGCACGCTTCAAATACGTCTTGGAGACCGGTCGAGAACCTAAAATATTAAATGGTGAAGTGGCGATAAAGACTGGATTCGATGAAATTTGGACACACAAAATAGGTCACCAAAAATTTTCCTTGAGCCCGATTCTTTTCAAACTTTCTGGAAATAAAGTACTACTAAATGGTTAAGTTTTGACATCATTGGTTTATTGAACCTCTTCTCCCAACCCAAATGCCCGCACCTTTGCCTTGACCCCTTTCATCAAATTTTGGGCAATGATAGGACCGACTTGCTTACTTACTTTTAACCACACTTTCTTTAGTTCAAGTTCATTTTCTATCAGTTTTGGAGTTTTAACGAGCTTTGCCTTCATGATTGCCCAAAATTTTTCAATTGGGCGAAGTTCGGGAGTGTTTGGAGGGTTGATGTCTTTTGGTACAAAAACTACATTATTATCTTTGTACCAGTCTAAGACGGGCCGGGCATAGTGGCAAGATGCCAAATCCGGCCAAAACAGTGTCGGGCCATCGTGAGATCTCAAGAAGGGCAGAAGTCGTTTTTGGAGGCATTCGTCCTTGTAGATTTGTCCGTTGACGGTCCCAGAGGTGATGAAGGGCTGACTCATTTGCCACATCCGCAGATCGCTTGCCAGACAAGGAATTTTTTGGCGAATTTCGACAGTTTCTTCTTCCGTACACTCTCCGGAACGGCCAACTTAGAGGTGGCGACGTAGTGTTCCTGTCCTGGCATTTGTTTGGTGTCGGCTTTAATGTAGGTCTCATCGTCCATCACAATGCAGAACGGTTTTGTGAGCCACTCCCTGTACAGTTTTCTTGCACGAGTTTTGGCCACCGAGTTCTGTTTATCGCTCCGGTTCGGTGCCTTCTGGACCTTGTACACATGTAATCCAGAACGTTTCATTGTTTTCTGCACAAAACAAACTGAAACTTTCGCCTTTTTCGCAACATCCCTGATCGAAATGTTGGGATAACGCTTAAATTGGTTCAATACCATCCTGGCCTTCTCCGGATTTGATGTGCCACGTTTTTGCCACTACCATTTTTCCGCTTGGTTGTCTTACGGTCCTTGAACGTTTTGATCACATGAGATACGGTTGAATGTGCGATTCCGAGCTGTTTTCCGATCCATCGATGAGAAGCGTTTGGGTTTTCGAAGTGAGTGCCCAAAATTTGTTGGCGCACTATTTCTTCATTCGAAGCCATCACTGAAATCACTCGACCGATTTTCACGAAACTCATTACACAATTGACACAACACACATGAAATACATTCAGTTAAAATTTCAATAATTTTTACCCACACGCTAAAAAGTTACGAACAATTGCGTGTGTCCAAATTTCATCGAATACAGTCTTTAGAACGGGAAAAAAATACTGCTGTAATAAAGTTGTCCAATGAGCAATATCCATCCCCCGATTGATACTGCTGAGGTTTGATTGTACATCAGTCCCTGCATGCTGACTTGAGAACCATCATTTATGTTGTTTGTTGACCCAGTTGCCATGGTCATTCTTGGACGGCAACCAGGCCAAAGGGCGAACACGAAATTATTGCGACACATTCAACAGGGCACAACTTTTTTACCATTGGGTAAAAAATCAACCAAATTTTGCACACTTTCTCATTGATGTGTATTGTTTACATGCTGTCAAACTCGAAGTCGTGTTTTTCGATTCAACGAAAATGGAGGTGGAACCAACGCCAGGTCGAGAGAACAAATTCTTTCCAAACACCTGGAATTTCCGACCTGTCGCACCGGCAGTTGGGAAAAATGTTGAACATTCACCATTCAACCGTCTCCAGAGTGTTTGAAGCGGTTCAGGAGCGATTGACGTTGGACCACGGCAAAGGAGCTGGAAGAAAACCGGGACCGGAGAACAAAAAGACGGAGGGAAAGGTGAAGCGGATGATTAAAAGCAAATCCTGCAACGTCTCAAGCCGTGATTTGGCTAAAAAGATCGGCATGTCGCAGAGCTACGTCCAGAATGCAAAAGAAGAGAGCTGGACTACATACAAACAAGGTACAGAACTTCCCAAACCGCGATGAGCGGCGGCAATTGACGGCTAAAACTCGGGGACGGAAGCTCTACGA